>JAOPSE010000005.1:11171465-11276978 GCA_029449295.1 Zea luxurians | reverse complement strand
TCGCACGAGCTCAACAAGAATGAGATATATAACTGAATTGATCTTGAAATTCACCCAACTAACTTTGTAAATGAGATGTCCTAGATGATCCATAGGGTTCAAAGTAGTAGATCTGAGAAGGGCACTTCTCAAAATCCACACACCAAAAAGATAAGAACAATTCTTCCACAAAATGGTGAGAGAATGAAGAACACGAACAAACACAATGAACAAGAACACAAGAGACAAAGATTTATCCCGAGGTTCGGTCACACCACCAAGGTGCCCTATTTCCTCGTTGAGGCACCCACAAAGAGCCGGGTCTCTTTCAACCCTAATCCTCCCTTTGCCGACCACAAATGTCAAAGCCCACACACTAATCTTTGCTCAAACGCCGGTAATACAAATTTCTTATGGTCTTCCACAGATTTGGAGACTCACAAATGACACCTAATCGTCTAGGAGCTAGAAGCTCCAAGAGTAATAAATCCACAAAGACTCGATGTAGTACCAAAGCTCGAATCAAGAAGAACAAGAAGGATTTGGAGATGAAGCACTAAAACCCAGCTCTCAATCTTACTCAAAGATTTCTCTCCAAAGATTTGAAATGGGAGAGGCAAGAGGTGTGAGAGAGAGAGTGGGAGGTGTTTCTCAGGTTAGAAATAGAGTTGAAGTCATGCTCTCATGTGGGGAGAGGGGTAGGAGTGAGTATATATAGGTGGGGCTCCAAAACTAGCCGTTGGGCTAATTTTGTTGTGTAGGACCGGTTGAACCGCCCCTAGGGCCGTTTAACTGCCTAGGGCAGGCTGACAGTCAGTCTGCTAGTCAGACTGGGAAACTGTAGGTCAGATTGGTAAACAGGTCCTGACACCGGTTGAACCGCCCCTAGGGCCAGTTGAACCGCCTAGTGGTCAGACTGATAGTCAGTCTGCTAGTCAGGAGGTCAGACTGGTAGGTGACCCTAACACCGGTTGAACCGCCCCCAAGGTCAGTTCAGTCGGTTTTGACGAGTGAGGTCGAGGAAAAAACCCCGGTTGAACTTCCCCTTGACCCCAGTTGAACCTGCCTGGACCCTAGTTGAAGTGAAGTTCAAATGTAGTTGAAAAAGCTCAACTGCAGCTAAAGACACAATTGAAGTGAAGTTCAATTGCAGTTGAAAAAGCTCAGCTGCAGCTGAAGACACAGTTGAAGTGAAGTTCAACTGTAGTTGAAAAAGCTCAACTGCAGCTAAAGACATAGTTGAAGTGAAGTTCAACTGCAGTTGAAAAAGATCAACTGCTCTTCAACAGGAACACTCTCAGTTTCTCAATCCTAACAACAGTCATACACAGAGTGTCCAAGGGATTTTGGTTTTTTGAAATAGCTTTTGAATATAGATGCTTGAGCTTTGGCAAACACCAACCTTCTTTTTGGACCCCCCTTGATAGTACGGCGATTTCTATACTCAAGTTAAATAAAATATAATTAAGTAAACTCCTTAAGTAAATTGGTGTCTCATGTGTGATTTCTCCATGGTGTTGTTTCATAAGGATCACAAACATATTTGTCTCGCCTTTTGAAGCAATCACAAATCAAACCCTGTGACTTGTACCATTTCACCATATATGAGTTCAAATCATGGCTTCAAGTCACCTTACTGACGCATCAACATATTATAACTCTTCATAGCTGATTAGTTCATCGACTTAGTGCAATTACTCTCTTCTTCACCTTAGTCATGGTACCTCGGTTTATAAGTCGTCACTTGGCCTTCACCTTTGCTTAGTCCCTCAAAGCCCTTTCCTTGCTATCTTCACCCTATCAAGCTATTCTTGAGTCACGTCATATTGAGCATCCATTGAGAGAATCATTTCTTCAATATTGTGAACCTTGCTTGAATGTCATGTAGATATAAATGCTAAGATCAATGAAGCTCCAGTATGATTCTCATAGACGCATATATGGACTAATAGTAATATGGTCAAGTCAATTCATGATTCCTCATATCTTATTCACTTTGGCTTGACCAATCCTCTTAATCACTTCAACCTTTATTCTGATCATATGTATGTAGTGATTTCTCAGGTCTTGTCCATATATATATATCCAAACCAATACAAAGTCCATATTATATCCATTTGCATTGTCTCATTGGTTATTTAACCTTGTGTTGAATCTTTGTTCACTGATCATTATACACTATTCAAGTATGTTCATCATACTGAATTTTCTGTTCAACACTTAGCAAACTTGTTAGACCTTTAGATGTGTTGTTCTCCAAATCACCAAAAATCACAAAAAGGATAAATGCACTTTCCCCCTTTTGGTGATTGATGACAATACATTTAAATCTTACATAGGATTTGATAAATACGATTTTGAATCCTATGATATAGTTTCCTCCCCCTAAATATGTGCATTTTAGAAAACACCATTTTTTGGCCTCAAATGCCAAAAGCACATATTTGGGTCAAAGTATGGAGACAACTTATATCATACTATTCATGGGGTGCATTGTGTCATAGAATAAATGTGATGCTCATGACATACTATGCACTCATCAATTCCCACACCTTATGTTTTACTTTTGATTCTCCCCCTTTTGTCAATTATTTCTCCCCCTTTTCAAAAGTCTTCTTACACTTAGGTACATAAGACTAAATGTAAGCTGTAATGCACAATTTCTCCCCCTTTGTCATAAATATCCAAAAAGGATATAAAGTATATAAAGGGTAGAAATTATGATTAAGCAAGATTTGTACACACTATCATGAAAAGGGTCCTTAGATGGCACAAAGGTAATGGAGAAGTGACATGAAGTGATGTACCTTTTCGAGGGGAGTTCCAAACTTGTGTTGGATTTAGAATTCATTTGCAAGCTCTTGCTGGTATAGTTGTGACATAGGTCAAAGATATCAAATGAAGATTGTCATACTAAATCGATGGTGAAACTTGATACTTGGAGTCTAGATGTCACCTAGCTTTTTCTTATCACAACAAGAGGCAACATGAAAATTGCATAAGTATGGATTCTACAACTAGTGATCATGTATGAAAAATATCAATTGAAAACCACCAATTGATACAACTTGATAGATAAGCAAATCACTTATTGCATATTACATTAAGTTTAGTCCGCCGCTTTAGTCCACTCAGCCATCTCTCCCCGTTCCAAATCGAAAGGTTTTCATGATATGATAGAGGCAAGAAATAACGATTGTCAAAAATCCTTCCTTTTTCTTTCATTTCAAAAGTGCATAAAAATTATATTGCCAATTCCATTTTAATTATGTTCTTTTTTCTTAATGTTAATAAAAAAGAAGAAAATTCTGTTTAATCAATTAAGTTCTAGACAAGAGAATTTAAAAGCTATGCTACTTTAGACATTTGCAATCCAAAAGGATGTGATACATATTTACCAATTTTAGATGACGTTAGAGTAGCATATACAAGAGAAACTCATTCTCTTATGAAATGTATAAAAGATATATTTATTGGAGCAAAGAATCTTTGATACCCATCAAAATTTGCAGTGGAAGCGATTGACTTTGCCCAAAAATTCCTTTCTAATTTGAGACTACACACATAATAGACATGGAAATGAATTTAGTCAAAAAGATTCAAATTATAGACCATTCTCCCCCTAAATGTGTGCATACAAGTGATGAATACTTGTTTAGCTTATGCACTTGGACTTGTGAGGCCAGGGCATTAATTTCTACAATTTGAATCTTGGTACAAATAAAGTATGAAAATGTGAAATTGTACCAATTGAAGAAATTACTCATAATCAAAAGGTATACTAATAGACATGATATGCCATATTTTAAGCCAAGATTCTTGAGAAGTTAACATTTTTGACTCATACCTCACTAAGATGACTTAAAACTTACTTATGACATCGCCACAAGAGGTATTAATCAAATATCTAGAGATTCTTTAATCGTCACCACAAGTGCAACCTTATGGTGTGACTTAAGATATTGCATATACATGCACACACTAGCATGTAAGAGCCTAGATTCACAAATGTAATACAATAGTTCATAGAGTGACACACCTTTGTTCTACGCCGCATGGTCTCCATTATAATCATGAATTTCCATTATAATCATGAATTTCAAAGAGAAACTTATCCTCTTCAAACGATCAAGAGAAACTCATTTTCTTGATAGGTTCAAGAGAAACTTATTTTCATTTCTATGGAACCATTCATCCTCATTTGATGTTCTCCAAGGTGTGAGACTACACAACATGAACTTGAAAGAAATCATTAGTCTCACAAGATATAGGCTAAACTCTCCCTCAATTTGTGCATGCAAGAGTACACAAAATACACTTATGCACATCAACAATACAAGGTTAAAGGAGATGTTTGCACTATATCCCTACTACTCTATAAGCATGGTGTGTAGGCGTCCACACCGTGCACCATGTTCTGCCTCTCCCCCGACCACCTCCATAAGCACCCTGACAATCTCGCTCGAGATCGCCACTAGGATGTCGTATGGCCGCCGTGATGCCCCCACCTACCCAGCGACCACAGTTCCCCCGTTGCGTTACTCCCCCAATCACCGCCGAGGGGCCTCTTCCACCTACGCGCGTGTAGCGGTAGACGCTCCTGGTCTGCGGCACGAGGCCCAGGTAGCCGTCCACGTCCTCCCGCACCTCCTCGATCGTGTACCACGCCTTGGCGTCGGCACCGCCTTTGGCATCGCGCCCATGCGGAGGGAGTGGGGGCCTGGGGGCACCGTCCGACAAGCCCCACAGGCGGCGAGGGGTTTAGGGTAGGGGAGTGGAGGGGATTGTTTGCTACGGTGGGATCTTGGCGGCTTCGGTTCTTGGAGCTTTTTGAGCAGCTTTTTATAACCATGATTTGGTTAATTATCACAAATAGCTGTATAAGATCCACTAAAATGTTGAATAATCTGATATATGGGGTTTTATTTCAGGTTTGATGTAGTGTCTCACTGTTTTATGTATCATTATACTTAAGATATTGTTGGTGTGGTTCAGAGCATATCTCCCACACTCATTGTTAGGAGAAAGATTGACAACGAGACAATACCGAAGCGTGACATTGTTGTAGCAGATGACTCGTAAGTATCACTTGATCTTTTACCTTGTCGATAGCTTAGAATACAATCATTCAGTGATGTTTCTTATGGATTCTCTAATAGTCAAATAATTGCTCCTAATTGACTCATTTCATTTCTTGCAGTGGTAAAACCGTTACTATTTCTCTCTGGAATGATCTTGCTACTAGGTCTAGACAAGAGCTTTTGGACATGGTTGACAGTTCACCCGTTGTTGCGATAAAGAGCCTAAAAGTATCTGACTCCCAAGGTATGTCATCTAATCTCTGTTCAATCTTCTTCCTGGAAAACAGTGAGTTACTGAAAGTGTGTCGTGATAACCGTGTTGCTGAAATTTGTGTTGGAGGCATGTCTCTTTCAACTATCGTAGAAGTACTCTCGACATTAATCCTGATCTGCCTGAGGCTAAGAATCTTAAGTCCTGGTAGTGTTTCTCTCCTAAATGACATGTGCTTGTTGTATTATTTTAACCACTATAGGTATGCTTAGACTCGTGCATGATTTGTCAAATAGGTATGACTCTGAAGGAAAAGATACTTCACTGGCACCAATTAGTGCAGAAGCGGGTGCCACACGCGCTGGTGGTTTCAAGTCCATGTATTTCGATAGAGTTTTTATGTCTCACGTCACCAGTGATCCTGCTATGGGCCAGGAAAAGGTACGACCCTGAATATTCACTGAAATAACATTGTTCGTTTCTTCAATGGAAGAGTTGCAAATCTGGAGAAGCTCTAATTCGACTTCTTGTTTTCCCTTTGCAGCCTATTTTCTTCAGTCTGTATGCCATCATAAGCCACATCAAGCCTGATCAGAATATGTGGTACCATGCTTGCACGACCTGCAACAAGAAGGTGACTGAAGTTTTTGGGTTCGGATACTGCCATACTGGTGTGAGGGGTGCCAAAAGAATGACTCTGAGTGCTCGCTGAGGTAAAAGTCGTTAGCACAAGGCTGCTACCGTTATCTATTTGGTGCCAAATCTTATTGTTTCTCTGCGTCCTTCAGATACATCATGGTGATCAAGGTCTCCAATCCCACTAGTGAGGCTTGGGTGTCCGTGTTCAACGAGCATGCAGAGAAGATCATTGGCTGCAGCGCCGACGAGCTTGATCGGATCAGGAAAGAGGTAAATTCAATACTTCGGACTGACAGCATTGGATTTCTTCTGTTTTCTTTGTTTGCCTTGCCCCTGACAGTGGGCTCGCCATCGTTTGCAGGAGGGGGACGACAGCTACGTTCTCAAGCTCAAGGAAGCCACCTGGGTTCCTCACCTGTTCCGCGTCAGCGTGACGCAGCATGAATACATGAACGAGAAGAGGCAGAGAATCACTGTGAGGGGTGAAGCACCGGTCGACTTCGCAGCTGATTCCAAGTACTTGCTTGAAGAGATCACGAAGCTCACCGCTTGCTAGAAGACGTAGTCTTTCTGGTGGTTCTTGAAGGACTGGCCGCCCGATATGTTTCCCTCGCAGTTTTTCTTTTGAGCTCCAGTAACTTGATTACTATTTTGTGTTGCTCTCAGTGGGTTTTAGCACTTCTGTAAGTTGTCATCTTTTAAAGTCAATTTTTTTTACATAAGTCTTACACATCGAACAAATCCACCATGTACATTAAGATGCAATGCTTATCGACCACTCAAGTAATCTGCTCTTGTAACCTAAATTAATCAAAATTGGGCAATGATCAGCAAGCAACTTGTGTTAAGGTAGAAAAATAGCAAGTAGAAATTTATAATACATGATATCATGTATTGCATCTGAGTACAAGCACGTGTAGGTCCACCAAATAGGTTTGTTACAAGGAAACAAAATGAAGAACTTTAAAAGATGATAACAAAAAGATAAATTGAAAATTAAGATTTTTTTAATTTTAATATACCTTATCATAACAAGTTCATTCCGTAGCAACGCACGGGCATTCACCTAGTCTTTATTTAACATAACATGCTTTACATAGATGATGAAAATTAAACCAATTGAAAGTTTAAGAACTGAAAGTGTATCAATTGAAATCCTAAAGGGTAAAGCATGCTAATATGAACCCCAAACCTCATAATGAAGGATATTATATGATTATGTCACTAATTCTTCATTATTTGGTTTACAGGATAGTTCAACTTCCTTCTTGATTCACTGTGATTTCATTTCTCTTTATGATTTCATCCAACCAAGTGATCTTGAACTTCATTCATCTTTGCTTGGTTCGATCATACTTGATATGAGACCCATTGAAACTCAATGATTGAAAGAACCAAGACACTTATATTAGTAGATTTCGAAAAATCTTAAAAGCACTTGGAAGGACCTTATTGAAACACTTACAAAAGAGAGCATTAAAAACACAAGAGAGGGTTTCACAAATGATGATCCTTATATGTGGATGGCAAACGAATCATCATTCTTGAAACCCAAAAGGATATACTAAATTCGTTTAAATTAGTGCACACATATAGTTGATGTCAAAGTTATATGCATTATTGAACATTTTATATTGCAAGGAATTTATCCTATACTATGGTACATCCCACTAAGGATACAATACTAAAACAACTGAAGGAGAGGAAGTTTTCATACCTTGGCCTCTTATCAACTTCATCTTACTTTAGTTGAATATTATCCTTTAAGCTTGTGATTTATCCAATTTAATAATAAACACCATCTCTTAACATAAATTTTCTATGGATAAACTCAACAACAGAGATGGCATTAGTAGCACAAGCACTAGTTTCTTATTTAGCAACCCTTTATATGTAGAAGGTAAGCTAATTGCTAAAATAGAGAAACCTCATAATATTGACTAAATTTCCCTTGAGCCCTCATGCATAATATATTTTGAATGACATGGATAATGTGCTTGGTTATTCAATGCAGTCTAAAGGGCTGACTTAATCCATATTATGATGAGTGTCTAATATAGAAGAATCAAATCCAAATTAACTAGAGAGAATACATCACATAATTTGGATTGTTGACCATATGATAATATTCATTTATCTTCCAATTGGACCTTTATTTCATAATCAACAAATGATGTATATCCTCAAGTGCTTCTTTTTCCTTAGTGGCTACACAAGTCACAAAAGAGATAAGATTTGAAAATAATATGCACTTGAGATTCAGTTGTTACCACCCTTGCTACTATCTCCAAATATGATTTATACATTTATTATCGAGCACCCAACTTGATCCATTGAAGGAGTGATCCTGCAATACAAGTTTAAGCTTCATAATTTGGTACCAATTTGAATTGGGTCCGATGAGATTAGTAGTAAGAGTCTTGAGTACCTATACAATCCTTATTGTGGCCTTTCTCTTTGTGTAGGCACCCACATATACTTGACAACTATCTTACATGGTTTCAAGTTAATATTTAATCACACAAATAAGAGCTAGAGTTAAGAATAGGAGCCTTTTCTCCTTTTGTTATATGATTTTCTTTTGTATAGCTCTTCAAGCAACCCATCTTGATCCTGTTATGAGCTTGGATGGGTTGCCGCCAAGTTACCTTCTTCCATGGTTGTTTCTTAGTTATGCATGGAATTTACAACTTAGTGATCCAATTCAGTGTGAAGCATATGGATACTGATTGAAGTAGATTTCTAAGATATCAATTTGTAGGTTCCCAAAATTTAGAGAGTATGGATCACTAATTTCACATTTTATAGTTTAAAAAGCATATCCATGTTAGTGCATACACATATGATGAATATCAACTGAAAGAAAGGATTCATATGCACTTGATATATGATAAAGGAAAATTTTAAACTACATCAAGAGTAGCTATTTATAAAATGAGGATTGTAATCCATAAAAATGAGATACAAATTTACCATTATGGATTGTCTTAATATAGCATACTCAACAAAAACTTATTCTCTACAATACAAGATATATAATGTGCTCCCACTAGATATGTTCATCAAGTATTTGAATGACTTGCCAAATGCACTTTCAATTCAGTTAAGAGTCTCATGAGGAGTACATTACATATATTGGTCAAGGCATGACAAATTTGCAATGAATTAAGTTATAGAATATATCATTTGTTATATCAATTGAAAGATCTTACTATATGAGATGGTGTCATCTAAGTATTCTTCTTTTCTTCATTTGCGGAGACTTCCTTGTTTAGCTTGTTATCTCTTTTCCTTTTAATACTAGTTAAAAAAGAACTTTGAAAAGAGATATTAGTAGTACAAGGAAGTATTTAATGAATGGTTATCTTTAGATATGAATTGCAAACAAATAATCATTTATGAGGCATAAAGACATAAATTAAATTCCTTTTAAGTTAATGCACATGGAGGAGTGAATTAACAATATGCACCAATTTACAAATTTAAGCCAAAAGGAATTTAACCTTCATATTGACATTTCTTTCCATAGAATAGATTATTACCAATCGAAAGAATGACATTTGAAAGGAACTATTATTGGTCACATACTAAATGAAATAACAAGTTCCATACCTTTGCTTTGAGCATTCATAACCTTTATTTTAGGTGAAGATTAATCTTTAATGCTTGTGATTTTATCAGTTGAAACAGCACAATCTCTACTTATGAATTTCCATGAAATAGCTTAAAATAGATTGCATTAGAAACACAAGCAATAGTTTCCTATTTAGCAACCTTTAGTATATGAATGACAAGAAGCTTACTAAAATAAGGAAACCTCATGATATAAACTAAATTACCCTTACAAGCGTCATGCATAACACTGATTTAAACAAGGTGAAAATAGCATGATTATTTAATTAAGTTTACAAGGCAAGTTTAATTCATAGCATGGTGAGTGATTAATGTAGAAGACTCAAAACCAATTTAACCAATAAGGAATACATCACATAGTATTGGATTGATCTTCTTTAAATGTTGAATGCCACATTCCATGTGAGAAACGCATTCTCATGTTGTGAGACTACATAAACACTTGGATAGAAACATTAGTATCACAACTCTAGTCATATAGAAAATTCCTCTTTTGATAAGTGCTTTAAGAATTTGAATTTCTTACATAGCACTCTATCCATTTAAGAATTCGGGATAATCATCTTTATGTCTAGATCATGGCAATAAAACGATAATTCATTTGAAATATGCCATGAATTAATTATCATCAATTAAAGTATGTAGATTGCCACATATAACAATAACAAATATGCAATCTACCATATGATTGGAACTTTTCCAAGACAAGGTAAAATATTTTAAATTTATTCTCAAGTGCTTCATTTTTCCTTATGTGACTACAAAAGACACAAAGGAATATACTAATTAAAATCAATGTGCACTTAAGATTTAATTGTTAACATCCTTTAGATATCCCTTAGTTGTATGCCTTTTACTTGATTCCCACAAAGGTTAATCCTTATTCCCTACAACACAAGTTCTTGCTAGAGATGAATATGAAGTTAGTGATATAACAACTCAATTCATCTTTGGACCAATCTTAAAAGAATAGTCAATGTAAGATTGATAGATTGAGATAAGAATTGAGTTAAACCGCTCAAGCACCCCAAAGCTTCATATCATCTTTGGGTACCTACACATTCTTTCAAACATATTTTGGTACCTATCTCATGATGGGTCCATCAAGGTTAGCCAATAAGGACTTAGGCACACATATAGTCTTTGTCCTAGAATGTGGTGAACACATCACCTTTCTAGTATAAGAGACAAATTTAGGTTTCCTTAGCATATTTGAGTGAATTGACAAGTTAGGCATAGGAGTTTTACCCTTTGAACAAACCTTGAATTGATGACCCTTTTCACGTCAATTGTAGCAAATGCGGTACTTGTCCTTGCAATGCATTTGCCTTTTGCTTTCATCTTTCTTGATCGTGCAAGGTCTTGGTCCTTCATGTGGGGCATGAACCAATTTCATGATCCTTCTCCTTGCATCCATAGCACCTCCTATCGCTTCTCTTTGATCTTTCTTTGTTGAAGCACATTGGTACATTGTTAGAGCAAATAGTATGAGCATTAATTTTCTCACCTTGAATTTTGCTCATGCCCTTCTAGGAAAGCTTGGTATTTTTTTGAAGGGGTTTTGTGCATACTACGGTTGTCCCCTTCTCAAGCTTTTCACCATATTATCACGATCATATTGAGAAGGTTGAGCATGACACTTTCCCTTCAACTGAGTTAAGCTCCCTTTTAGCCTCTCATTTTCTTCCTTGAGCTCATTGTTTTATTTTGCATAGGAAACATTACTTGTTCCTAAAAATTCTAGCTCAATGGAAGATTGGCTTTCTTGAGAGCAACATTTGTTAGCACATGATAATATAATTTTATTTGAGTACATATGCATATGTGAGGTTGGTATGATTTTAAATTAGTTAACACAACCTCATGAGCCATTTCTAACATGATATGTGAATCCATAAATTTATTATGAGAGCACACAAGCATATCATGTTTTTCTTGTAAAGCTAGATTTTCAGTATTTAGCTTTTCTATCGTGTTCTTGAGCATAGCATTTTTATTTTCTAATTGAGCAATATATGATGAATGATTAACAACTTGAATTTGCTCAATTAAAATGTTTTCATACCTTTGGACCAAATCATAATGAGAGGACTTTAGCTTCTCATGTTCTTTGGTCAACTTCTCTAAATCTTCAATTTTTCTGATGAGGAACTCTTCTTGCTTATGAAGCATTTCTTTTTGTTCTTCCGCTCTTTTCATGAGTTTGAGCAAGCTCATCCAATTTTTCTTGCTTAGTTGAGCGAAGAATTGTTGAAGATCGTCCTCATCTTCACTATCACTTTCATACTCCTCCTCATCCTCACTTTCTCTTTCACTGTCACACCCATTAGCGACAAAGCACATATGAGAAGTGGATTTGAAAGACGAACCTTGTGAAGAGGTGGATTCGTCGTTTGGTCTCCATCGACCATTTTCTTCTTCTTCAATCATGTTCTTCGCCTCATCTTCCTTTGTTTTGAGGAACATCGTTTCAGTGATTCTCATGGCAAGGTCTATTGCCCTAGGATCAACATCTGCACCAAAAGATGAAGTCGAGGCAACCTCAACTTTTTCAAGCTTAGAAGCACTTTCGTTTCTTAGTCCCCCCGACATGATCTTTTTCTCACGCGGTTAAGCGTTAGAACGAGGATTAGGCTCTGATACCAATTCAAAGTTGCCTAGAGGGGATGAATAGGCAAGTGGAAAATTATCCAACAAAAACTAGAAACAAACTGGGTAACACTAGTTCAACTGGTATCAAAACCGATTCAACTAGTTCGCACGAGCTCAACTAAAGAATGAGATATATAACTAAATTGATCTCGAAATTCACCCAATTAACTTTGTAAATGAGATGTCCTAGATGATCCATAGGGTTCAAAGTAGTAGATCTAAGAAGGGCACTTTTCAAAATCCACACACCAAAAAGATATGAACAATTCTTCCACAAAATGGTGAGAGAATGAAGAACACGAACAAACACAATGAACAAGAACACAAGAGACACAAGATTTATCTCGAGGTTCGGTCACACCACTAAGGTGCCCTATTTCCTCGTTGAGGCGCCCACAAAGAGCCGGGTCTCTTTCAACCCTAATCCTCCCTTTGCTGACCACAAATGTCAAAGCCCACACACTAATCTTTGCTCAAACGAGCCGGTAATACAAACTTTCTTGTGGTCTTCCACAAGATTTGGAGACTAACTAGCGACACCTAGTCGTCTAGGAGCTAGAAGCTCCAAGAGTAATGAATCCACAAAGAACTTGATGTAGTACCAAAGCTTGATTCAAGAAGAATAAGAAGGATTTGGAGATGAAGCACAAAAACTGTAGCTCTCAAACTTACTCAAAGATTTCTCTCCAAAGATTTGAAATGGGAGAGGCAAGAGGTGTGTGTGAGAGAGTGGGAGATGTTTCTCAGGATAGAAATGGAGTTGAAGTCATGCTCTCGTGTGGGGAGAGGGGTAGGAGTGAGTATATATAGGTGGGGCTCCAAAACTAGCCGTTGGGCTGATTTTGTTGTGTAGGACCGGTTGAACCGCCCCTAGGGCCGGTTCAACCGCCTGGGGCAGGCTGACATTCAATCTGCTAGTCAGACTAGCAAACTGCAGGTCAGACTGGTAAACAAGTCCCGACACCGGTTGAACCGCCCCTAGGCCGGTTCTACCGCCTAGTGGTCAGATTGACAGTCAGTCTGCCAGTCAGGAGGTCAGACCGGTCAGGTGACCTTGACACCGGTTGAACTGCCCCTAGGGCCTGTTCAACCGGTTTTGACCAGCGAGGTCCAGGAAAAAACCCCAGTTGAACTTGACCTAGACCCCGGTTGAACTTGACCTAGACCCCGGTTGAACCTGTCTGGACCCCAATTGAAGTGAAGTTCAACTATAGTTGAAAAAGCTCAACTCCAGCTGAAGACACAGTTGAAGTGAAGTTCAACTGCAATTGAAAAAGCTCAACTACAGCTAAAGACACAGTTGAAGTGAAGTACAACTGTAGTTGAAAAAGCTCAACTACAGCTGAAGACACAATTGAAGTGAAGTTCAACTGTAGTTGAAAAAGCTCAACCGCTCTTCAACAGGAACACTCTCAGTTTCTCAATCCTAACAACAGGCATACATAGAGTGTCCAAGGGATTTTGGTTTTTCGAAATAGCTTTTGAATATAGATGCTTGGGCTTTGGCAAACACCAACCTTGTTTTGGATCCACTTGATAGTACGACAATTTCTATACTCAAGTTAAATAAAATATAATTAAGTAAACTCCTTGAGTAAATCGGTGTCTCATGTGTGATTTCTCCATGGTGTTGTTTCATAAGGATCACAAACATCTTTGTCTCACCTTTTGAAGCAAACACAAATCAAACCCTATGACTTGTACCATTTCACCATATATGAGTTCAAATCATGGTTGCAAGTCATCTTACTAATTCATCAACATATTATAACTCTTCATAGCTGATTAGTTCATCGACATAATGCAAGTACTCTCTTCTTCACCTTAGCCATGGTACCTTGGTGCATAAGTCGTCGCTTGGCCTTCACCTTCGCCTGGTCCCTCGAAGCCCTTTCCTTGCTATCTTCACCCTATCAAGCCATTCTTGAGTCACATCATATTGAGCATCCATTGAGAGAATCATTTCTTCAATATTGTGAACCTTGCTTGAATGTTATGTATATATAAATGCTAAGATCAATCAAGCTCTAGTATGATTTTTCGTAGACATATATATGGACTAATAGTAATATGGTCAAGTCAATTCACGATTCCTCATATCTTATTCACTTTGGCTTGACCAATCCTCTTAATCACTTCAACCTTTATTCTGATCATATGTATGTAGTGATTTCTCAGGTATTATCCATATATATATTCAAACCAATACAGAGACCATATTATATCCATTTACATTGTCTCATTGGTTATTTAACCTTGTGTTGAATCTTTGTTCACTGATCATTATACACTATTCAAGTATGTTCATCTTACTTAATTTCCTGTTCAACACTTAGCAAACTTGTTAGACCCTTAAATGTGTTGTTATCCAAATCACCAAACTCACAAAACGGATGAATGCACTTTTAGCGACGAATGACTCGAGGAGCTTGTGTTGCAGCCTGCGGGAGGATAGGGATTTTAATGGGGCAGCAAGGGTCAGTTTTTTTTCTTATCTCGTCTGCTCGTCAGTCAGTTTCTACTTCTGCTCTTGGTGAGTTGAATTGCACGTCTGCACTGCGTGGATGGATGGATGCGCGCGGCTTCACGATCCTAGGATTTAGTTTGTCGCAGCACTCAGCTTAACCCATGCAACAGAAGGAAGGAAGAAAACACAAGGAAGAAGATGGGGGGCCACTGGAGGATGCTTCAAGTTCAAGGGATATCTTTTGTTTCTGCATTAGATAGCTCCGACTCAGCCCTGTCGGCGTCATATCTGGTGGCCCGACTCGCCTCGTGCTCTAGGGAAGGGGTGCGCGGGGAGGAAGCTGTGGGCGAGTCAAAGGCTAGAGCGGCGGGTAAAGCAGCAGCCTCGTGGCACTCTGGCCGCCTCCAGCGGCGCCGGGTAGCATGGGGAAGAGGAGAGCAGTCCCTTTTCTATCGCCACTGGGGGAGTGGACAACTAGGAGATGCAGTTTAGGTTTAGAGCTTCAATCACAGAGAGATAACCCGTGACAAGGGGATAGAGATATGATCTGATCTTGGGTCGTGGGTTGATTTCAAACAAATATAAGGGATTTTGTGTAAAAAGATGATATAGGACGACCGTTAAAACTGGTGCTTTAATATAGTAGAGATAATCCAAATCTGGTCGCACTGGCTCATCATTGGCTATCACTCAATTAGCCTCACTATTTGCCTCAGCATTTTCTGAAATGACATCAAGTACGCCGGGTTTATTTATCCTCTGTGGGAGCCTATTTAGCTCAACTAATCATGGCAGTCTGTTTAGCAGTAGTGGTCCTTCACTTTTTTCAACAGTAGGCATGCTTTGTCGTTGCCATTTTGTCTTTGTCCTCATATTTTGATCCGAGATTCTTGTTATCATTTCTTATTTATTAGTACTTAACTACTAGTTATAACAAGTTGAAGAGAAATAATATTATGGTTAGTATAATGTGGAGAATGGTGTAGGTAAAGAATGGGAAAAAAAACTTGATGGTTCATGTAGACTAGCTTATATTTGATGCCATGAGGCTGCTAGATTATGATTTTATATCTATTGTCTAAGAGCATCTATGGCACCAAAAAGTTGCAGTGCACCGACGATCTCAATCGCGTCGTCCATATGGAGTGTGGTAGATCTCTAGTGCAAAGGGTCAGTATGATGTAGCAGCAAGGCACCATGAAGAAGCCACATTACATCAAACAGTAGTAGGCATTGGTAGGGAAGCTGAATGCAACCGCAGTAAAGGAGGCTTTGCAAAGGCTAGTGTGCTGCCTATAGTGCGGTGGTCCTGCTGTGCTATATGTGCATGGATGTAGTGGCCACACTAGTGCTCTTCTTGTTGGTGCCAATTAAATCGAAGGTGATGGAATCAGAGGATGCATATGGGTTGATGCCCTGCTCAGAAAGGCTGCCGGTCTGCTGCTAGGTATACCAGTAATCAAAGCGCGCCTTGGCTGTGTTTTTTTACCATTCAACATGACTAGTTAACTACATTTGCTGTTGAGTTTGTGATCCAAATTCTGAAGAAGGCGACTAAGTTGACGAGCAAACCCTAAACCATTGAATTACTCAGAAGCTATATTGTTAACTAATATTGAAAAATTGATTGGTACTATGCATGGAGAGATGGCCCTTGAGCCCTCATGCACAATATATTTTGAATGACATGGATAATATGCATGGTTATTCAATGAAGTCTAAATGGCTGACTTAATCCATATTATGGTGAGTGTCTAATATAGAAGAATCAAATCCAAATTAACTAGAGAGAGAATACATCACATAATTTTGGATTGTTGAACATATGATAATATTCATTTATTTTCCAATTGGACCTTTATTTCATAATCAACAATTGATGTATATCCTCAAGTGCTTCTTTTCCTTAGTGGCTACACAAGTCACAAAAGAGATAAGATTTGGAAATAATATGCACTTGAGATTTAGTTGTTACCACCCTTGCTACTATCACCAAGTATGATTTATACATTCATTATCGAGCACCCAACTTGATCCATTGAAGGAGTAATCCTGCAAAACAAGTTTAAGCTTCATATCTTGGTACCCAATTTGAATTGGATCCTTTGAGATTAGTAGTAAGAGCCTTGAGTACCCACACAATCCTTATTGTGGCCTTTCTCTTTGTGTATGCACCCACATATACTTGACAACCATCTTACATGGTCTCAAGTCAATATTTAATCACACAGATAAAAAATAGAGTTAAGAATATGAGCCTTTTCTGCTTTTCTTGATACATCATTGTGTTGCCTTCTTGATAATGAACCTAACTTGACCTTGGGTGCACCTAGCTTATCAAGGTTAGTCGCACAAGCATTCATATCATAAAGACAAGTTATACATGAAATTTACAACTTAGTGATCTAATCCAGTGTGAAGCATATGGATACTGATTGAAGTATATTTCTAAGATATCAATTTGTAGGTTTCCAAAATTTAGAGAGTATGGATCACTAATTGCACCTTTTATAGTTTAAAAATCATATCTGTGTTAGTGCATATGCATGTGATGAATATCAACAAAAAAGGATTCTTATGCACTTGATATAAGATAAAAGGAAAATTTTAAACTACATCAAGAGTAGCTATTTAGAAAACGAGGATTGCAATCCACAAAAATGAGATACAATTTTATCATCATGGATTGAGTTAGTAAAGCATACTCAAGAGAAACTTATTCTCTAAGACACAATATATATATAATGTGCTCCACCAAGTTATGTGCACCAAGTATTTGAATGACTTGCCAAATGCACTTTCAATTCAGTTAAGAGTCTCATGAGGAGTACATTACATATATTGGTCAAGGCATGACAAATTTGCAATGAATTAACTTATGCCTAAGAATACTTACCACCATATAGAACATACCATTGTTATATCAATTGAAAGATCTTACTATATGAGATGGTGTCATCTAAGTATTCTTCTTTTCTTCATTTGCGGAGACTTCCTTCTTTAGCTTGTTATCTCTTTTCCTTTTAATACTAGTTAACAAAAACTTTGAAAAGAGATATTAGTAGTGCAAGGAAGTATTTAATGAATGGTGATATTTAGATATGAATTGCAACCAACTCATCATTTGTGAGGCATAAAGGGATAAATTAAATTCCTTTTAAATTAATGCACATGGAGGAATGAATTAACAATATGCACCAATTTAAAAATTTAAACCAAAAGGAATTTAACCTCCAATATTGACATTTCTTTCCATAGAATAGATTATTACCAATTGAAAGAGCACAATTTCTACTTATGGATATCCATGAAATAGCTTAAAAGAGATTGCATTAGAAACACAAAGCAATAGTTTCCTATTTAGCAACCTTTAGTATATGAATGACAAGAAGCTTACTAAAATAAGGAAAACCTCATAATATAAATTAAATTACCCTTAAAAGCATCATGCATAACACTGATTTAAACAAGGTGAAAATAGCATGATTATTTAATTAAATTTACATGGCAAGTTTAATTCATAGCATGGTGAGTGATTATGTAGAAGACTCAAACCCAATTTAAACAAGAAGTACATCACATAGTATTGGATTGATCTTCTTTGAATGTTGAATAGCACATTCCATGTGAGAAACACATTCTCATGTTGTGAGACTACATAAACACTTAGATAGAAACATTAGTCTCACAACTCTAGTCATATAGAGAATTCCCCTTTTGAATAAGTGCTTTAGAATTTGAATTTCTTACATAGCACTCTATCCATTTAAGAATTTGGGATAATCCTCTTTATGTCTAGGTCATGGCAATAATACAATAATTCATTTGAAATATGCCACGAATTAATTATCATCAATTAAAGCATGTAGATTGCCACATATAAGAATAACAAATATAGCAATCTACCATATGTTTAGAACTTTTCCAAGACAAGGTAAATGATTTTAAGTTCATTCTCAAGTGCTTCATTTTTCCTATGTGGCTACAAAAGACACAAAGAAATATACTAATTAAAAGCAATGTGCACTTAAGATTTAATCGTTAACATCCTTTGGATATCCCTTAGTTGTATGCCTTTTGCTTGATTCCCACAAGGTTAATCCTTATTCCCTACAACACACGTTCTTGCTAGAGATGAATATGAAGTTAGTGATATAACAACTCAATTCATCTTTAGGTCAATCTTAAAAGAATAGTCAATGTAAGATTGATAGCTTGAGATAAGAATTGAGTTAAACCGCTCAAGGACCCCAAAGCTTCATATCATCTTTGGTACCTACAAATTCTTTCAAACATATTTTGGTACCCATCTCATGATGGGTCCATCAAGGTTAGCTAATAAGACTTAGGCACCCAAATAGGCCTTGGTCCTAGAATGTGGTGAACTCGTCACCTTTCTAGCACAAGAGTCAAATTTGGGTCTCCTAAGCATATTTGAATGTATTGACAAGTTAGGCTTAGGAGTTTTACCCTTTGGACAAACCTTGAATAGATGACCTTTTTTCACGGTAATTGTAGCAAATGCAGTGCTTGTCCTTGCAATGCATTTGCCTTTTACTTTCATCTTTCTTGATGGTCATCTTTCTTGATCGTGCAAGGTCTTGGTTCTTTGTGTGGGGGCATGAACCAATTTCATGGACCCTTCTCCTTGCATCCATAGCACCTCCTATCACTTCTCTTTGATCTTTCTTTGTTGAAGCACATTGGTACATTGTTAGAGCAAATAGTATGATCATTAATTTTCTCACCTTGAATTTTGCTCATGCCCTTCTTAGAAGGCTTGGTATTCTTTTGAAGGGGTTTTGTGCATACTACGGTTGTCCCCTTCTCAAGCTTTTTCACCAAATTATCATGGTTATCTTGAGCATGGACACTTTCCTTCAATTTAGTCAAGCTCCTTCTTAGCCTCTTGTTTTCTTCCTTGACTTCATTGTTTTCTTTTGCATAGGAAACATTACTTGTTCCTGAAAATTCTAGCTCAATAGAAGATTTACTTTCTTGAGAGCAACATTTGTTAGCACATAATAATATAGTTTCTATTTGAGTACATGTGCATATGTGAGGTTGGGTGTTGAGGGCCTTCCTCTTCCAAAGGTCCTCAAAAACATAACTAACATGTTTTCCAGTATAATAAACTGTTTCAGGAAGCTTCGGCTTTGAGATAAAGGGTGTGCATGGTATGAAAAGCGTGATATGGAAGAAAGATGAACCAGCTCCGAAGCTGCGGCTAGAGAAGCTTCGGCTTAACACAAGGACGATGGTGGAGGATGAAACCGACTTAAAAGGGAAAAAGACTGCTTAGTCCTCGACAGCTTGCCTTTTGGCTAACAGTAAATGTTAGGGACATGAAATGTAATTTTGCCCATGTTATGTCCTGTGCCTATAAATAAGATGAACAGTAACACCATATTGTTCACGCTGACTTGTAATCACTCCTGCGTCACTTCCGCTCTCTTACCTTTCGTCAAGCCGAAGGTACAAATGTAACATAATTACTATTAATGTTATCCATGTTTATGAAATAAAGAGATAAATAATCTAACGATTTGGAATAATTGTTTATATTCTTTTTGTGTTTCGTACGCCTTTATTCATGTCTTCTCTTACTTAAATGACGAAGGTATGTCCTTCGTGACCTTCGTCTAGAGATCATGATATCCTAAGGGAAATAATGCTTCGAAGGACGAAGGTCCCTAATCAATAACAATTGTGTTGCTTTGTTCTTGGTGTATAGCATCTGAGAACAAGGACCAACATTGGCGCCCACCTCCGGTGAACTCATTCGATGACCTTAGGCAAGCTTTGACCTTCGTCATGCCGCCGAAGAAGACAGCAGGGCCAGGGGCTGCACTGCAGCCGCTCGATGTTAATCAGGAGACGCTACACGAAGCTAGGAGCCAGAAGAGAGAAGGCTACCAGCCCAACACCTCAGGAGGAGCACTAGACCAAGAGATCAAGGACCTTGAAGCTATCCATCAACAGGTTCAAAAGAAGAAAGAGAAAATGCTTCGCTCACCGATCTCCAGAGAAAGATTGATGAGGCCACCGAAGAAATGTGCCATCTCACCAAGACCAAGACCAAAGGCCCCATCACAGGGAGCTTCGGCAAGAGAATTCATACAATGACGATGAATGGTATGGTAATTTTCATTATGGCAGCTTTTGATGATGCTTCTCCTTTGGCAGCAGAGTTGCAGGCTACTCCATGGCCCCATCATACAAGCCACCTCAGCTTCCTATGTATGATGGGCATTCAAACCCCAAGCAGTTTCTAATGAGCTACGAAGCAACCATATCTTCATATGGGGGCAATACTTCAGTCATGGCAAAATCCTTCGTCACCGGCAGTCAAAAGTGTAGCACAAACCTGGTACTTCTTCTCTTCGGCCAGGGACAATCACATCATGGCAGAAGCTCAAGGATATGCTAATCACTAGCTTCCAAGGCTTTCAGACAAAGTCAGTCACTGCTCAGGCTTTGTTTCAGTGCACGCATGACCATGAGGAGTACCTTCAGGCGTATGTCCGAAGGTTCCTGTGTCTAAGAGCACAAGCGCCTACAATGCCTAATGAAATTGTCATTGAGGCCATGATCAAGGGGCTTCGGCCAGGACCTACGGCTCAATATTTTGCCAGGAAGCTCCCACAAACCTTGGAGAAGCTTCTTCAAAAGATGGATGAGTATATTCGAGCCAACAATGATTTCCGCCAAAGAAGGGAAGAAGCATACTGTTTTCTGAGATGACCAGGGGCTTCGGAGGAAGAATTCACCCTAGGCATGTTAGGTCAATCCACAATTCCAACCTGAGTGATGATAGAGGAAGTCAACCTCAAAGGCAGCAACACAGCTCCCAGTCTTCAGGACCACAACACAAGCTCCTTCAGGCCACCAGCCCCAAGAGGCAGAGGGGGCAGAAGCTTCAGACGAAGATATGGAGATCAGCCCAAAGGCTATTTTGCTTATTCTACGGTGAAGACAAAGGTCACACCACAAGAACATGCCAAGTCACAATCTAGAAGCAAAACGAGATTGCTGAAGCTAAGGCACGACAGAATCAGCCAAAGCAGGTCCTACATACTGCTTCATGCTATTCTCCCTATGTCCCAGAATACTTAGGTAATCAACAGCCTACGGCCTCTGTCGCTTTGGTAAGTCACTCTCAAGCTTTCTAGGCCTAGCTCCCACCACCACCATCGCTACCACCTACGCTGACCCGAAGCCAGCAGCTAGAAGGGCACCAACACGCTCAACAAAAGCGTGATTTTTGGGAGGAGTCCGAAGCTCGCACAGTCAATAGTACTGTGCCTGAATCCAAGCACATTTACTAAAGAATATCCTGCCCTTGGTGTATCTTTATCTTTTATGTCATTTTATTTTTTCTTATATAGAAAACAAGTCACGAAGGACTAAATTCTGATTTCATGTAATAATAGTGCTCGTATCATTGAGTAAAATGCTTCCTCGTAACAAACTTCTGAAGCTACAAAAGCCGTTCCTAAGGGAGCGGAGTATGTTCCGAAGCTACAAAAGGCATTCCTAAGGGAGCGCAGAGTAAGTTTTGAAGCTACAAAAGTCGTTCCTAAGGGAGCACAGAGTAAGTTCTGAGGCTCAAAAGTCGTTCCTAAGGGAATGCAGAGCCAAAATACCACTAAAATAGAAGGTGAAGAACCTCCAAAGTAGTTCCTAAGGGGATGCAGAGCTTAAATACCACCACAATAGAAGGTGAAGAAGCTCCAAAGTCGTTCCTAAGGAGATGCAGAGCTTAAATACCACCGAAATATATGGTGAAGAAGCTCCAAAGTTCGTTCCTAAGGGGGATGCAGAGCTTAAAGACTCCAAAGACTTCCCTAAGGGGATGCAGAGTCGTGAGTGTTTCAGTGTTGGCGTGTGTATTCGGCATAAACATCATGTTGCATCATATCATTGCATCATTCCACATAGCATTACATCATACATCATATCGCATCAACAGCAAAGATTGAGCACGAAGCAAATCATCGGCAATAACTTGTTGAATGAAAATGTGCTGAGGCACGATGCAAACCTTCAGCAAACACAATTTTATCAGGAAAATCTGTTGGCAACAAACCGTTAGTCCGAAGCCAGAAAAACCAACACCGAAGCTAAATTCAAAAATAATACCTATACGCCTTGCGCGCTCGGCAGCTTCTTCGGCTCGCTTAGCTTCTTCTTGAGCATCATGGGTTTCTTTTTCATTTTTCTTTATGATTTCGTTGGCCATTTCTCGGCCACCGTTCACCCAGACATCAGAATAAAACTTCTCACCCACCAAAGTGGCTTCAGTCGAGGGGTCCTTCGTGTCGTCTGTGGAGAAGGCGTCTTCGGACTAGGCCGCAGCTTTAACATGGTCACAACCAGCCTTCTCCAGAATTGCTGCAACCCCTCGGGCGCTGGCGAAGGCACAAATATCACCACGATCGCTAAGGATCTCTTCAAAGGCTTCGGCTTCTTCACCTATCCAATCAATGACTCCCTCGGGGTCACCTCGAATGAACTTTTCTTCGGAAGAATACACACCCACCTTGGCAAGCTGGTTTTCAGTTTTCTTACGCAATCCAAGGATTTTTCAAAGCATCTCTCCTTGGATTCACGAAGCTCCTCAACATTCTTTCCAGCCTAGCATTCGACCATTCACTTATTTCGTGCTTTACTTTTGCAAGTTCAAAATTTTCATTAGCCTTGGCAAGTTTTTTCTAAAGGATCTCAACTTCGGGTTTATGGGCTTCGATTTAAGCATTAATTTTGCTTCGTCTTTTTTTACTCTATCCACCAATGAAAGAAGAATTTTATCTTTCTCTAAGGCTTCATTTCTTAGTTTGATAACCTCTGACCGAAGGTTGCCGAGGGCTATCTGACAGCTTTCATCTTCAGCATTCTTCTGTGCCCTCAAAGCGTTGCTAAGAATTAAGCCCTGCAAAAAGAAGGGAAATAAAGAATCAGCACGAGAATAAAAGACAAAAGATAATCTATTTATAAGTCTATAACTTCCGTACCTTCAGACTGTTGTATGCAAGGCTGTCTGCGAGGTCATCCTTTGATATGGTAGAGAGGCCAACTTCAAGCTTCGGAAATCCCATGTTTTTTGCCATCTCCCGGCAGACAGATATTTCCTTGTTGTCTAGGAGACAGTATAGAAAGTCATCTTCGTTGGTGCCATTGTACACAAGGGCCCCCTTCAGATACTTCAGTTCCCGGGCATAGTGTTTGGCTTCCGCGATTTCTTCTTCAGACAACCTTTTACCTGAAGCATGTCGTATAATAAGTCAATATCTTCGGAGGGTGCTTCGGGAGTAGAAGATTTAACTTTTTCAGGCGCGTCTTTCTTCTCCAGAACCAAGCTAGCATCTGAAGATTCTTATTCAGTTCTCTGCTCAGTTCCAGCAGGCACTGCCTCAGTGGGCACTGAGGGCCTAGCTTCGGCTTCAGCGCAAGCCATAGCAGCTTCGACAACCTTTTTTGCAGGGGCAGGAGTCAATGCCCTTGTCGACTCCATGACAGCATCCAGCACGCTTGCCATCCTCCTTCTCTTGGGGGTTGTTGCAGGAGCTTTTGATATCTTTGGTAATTCTGGCTCCGCTGGCGGGCTCAAGATTTTTGGTAGCCCTACTGTTTCCCCTAACTTCGGCACTGTGGTCGTTTTTTCTTTGGCTTCGGCACCATGTTTTGGTGTTCTGACTGGCCCGACTGTAAGAGGCTTCAGCAATTTAGCCAGTTCTTCCCTAGGGATGGCAGGAACAGGTTGTTCTGCCTCAGCAGTGGAAGATGTCCCTTCACCAAGCTTCGGCACTGTGGCTGTTTCAATATATCTTGGCCGGTGCGTTAAGGCCTTGATCTTTTTGCCCTTCGGCATAGTAGAAATGGCCGAAGTAGCAGCTTTTCTTTTCTTCCCCTGCTTTCGTGAGGGATAGCTATAATCAGGGTATATGAAACCAATGACGTCAAAAACTCTATTCAATCTTTTCTTGCCTCAGGCCTTCGAAGGCCAAGGTCATTGCATCATCTTTGGCCCTTGTGTAGGCCCCAAGCAATTCGTCACTAGTTGCCTCAATACTACTCAACCACTCATCATTTGGCTCGTCAAACTAGTCTCTATATCTGAAGGTGTATTTCAAATAAACCAGGACCACCCTGACTAGACCCGGCAGTAGCTTCCTTCGGCATCTCCCACTCATTCACGAGCGGCCATACTCTGTAGGCGATGTGCTCTTGAACCAGGTCTCTTGTGCCAATAAAAGTACACACAGTATTGAAGCTTCTCTGGCATGCTTCTATATCATTCCCAAGAGCAGTGGCTGGCGTCCTAATGCCGAAGCGAGACCAAATGGGGCGCTAAATGATCCCTTTTATGTCTTCCCTCTCAACTAAGTTATTCTTCACATAAAACCATTCTTCCATCCAGGTTCCTGGCCACCTTTTCCGAAACGTTGGAACTGGGTAACTTACATCAGAGCGGGGCACGAAGCCATAACAACCGAAGTTGTTGTGATACTGTTCCTTGCCAGTAGCCTTCGTTTCATACAGCAGCTCGTGCATATTGCAGAAGCATTTTGCACTTGGTTCTAGCCCTTGTCTCCTCACGACCCAAACAAAAACCCCATCCTGATAATAGCTTCAGGGGTAATCTGATGAAGGAAAAATTTGAAGGTCTTCAGCACTTCAACCAGGAATTTGCTTAATGGGAACCGAAGCCCTGCCTTCATGAAGCTCCTGTAAACAACCACTTCATCTTCTTCGGGAGCAGGGGCGGCACTATCTCCCTTTCATAGCGTCAATTTGACTCTGCTTAATGGATGATTTTCCAAAGATGGTGTGACTTGGTCGCCAGGGCCGATTCTTAGCATCTTCGTCTTCACTTTTTGTATCAAAGCTTCCGCTATCGTCAGAATCTTCACACAAATCAGCTAGTACTTCGTTTGTAATTTTCTCCGTGTTTGTTTTCTCCATAGCCTCGTAAAAACCAGCAAGTGCAGGATCAGCAACCTTCTTCTCGTCAGCCATTTGATGGACACTTGAACAAATGTCGAAGCTCACAAAACAAGCGAGATCTGATAACAAGAAAATTAAAACTTGAGAAAATAGCAGAAATGATTGAAATGGCGCAGCAAATGCTGTCGCTGCGGGTTCCTATTTATATGCCCAGGTGCATTGCAACTTGGCAGGCCCTACATGTCATTGATTTTCGCTATTCTAGCGAAGGGAAGGTGTTTTTTTCGGACCTTCGGCTAAAGACCTTCCTTCACGTCATAGTATGAATTTGGTAAAAGCAAAAACAAATTAATACTGCGAGGGGCTACTGTTGGGGGTTTTCCTCTTCCGAAGGTCCTCAAAAACATAAGCTAACATGTTTTCCAGTATAATAAACTATTTTAGGAAGCTTCAGCTTTGAGATGAAGGTGTGCATGGTATGAAAAGCGTGATCTGGAAGAAAGATGAACCAGCTCCGAAGCTGCGGCTGGAGAAGCTTCGGCTTAACACAAGGACGATGGTGGAGGATGAAACCGACCTAAAAGGGAAAAGACTGCTTAGTCCTCGACAGCTTGTCTTTTGGCTAACAGTAAATGTCAGGGACATGAATGTAATTTTGCCCAGGATATGTCCTGTGCCTATAAATAGATGAACAGTAACATCGTACTGTTCACGCTGACTTGTAATCACTCCTACGTCACTTCCGCTCTTTTACCTTCCGTCAAGCCGAAGGTACAAATGTAATATAATTACTATTAATGTTTATCCATGTTTATGAAATAAAGAGATGAATAATCTAATGATTTCGAATAATTGTTTATATTCTTTTTGTGTTTCATATGCCTTTATTCATGTCTTTCTTACTTAAATGACGAAGGTATGTCCTTCGTGACCTTCGTCTAGAGATCATTATATCCTAAGGGAAATAATGCTTCGAAGGACGAAGGTCCCTAATCAATAACAATTGTGTTGCTTTGTTCTTGGTGTATAGCATCTGAGAACAAGGACCAACAGTTGGTATGATTTCAAATTAGTTAACACAACCTCATGAGTCATTTCTAACATGATATGTGAATCCATAAATTTATTATGAGAGCACACAAGCATATCATGTTTTTCTTGCAAAGCTTAATTTTCAATATTTAGCTTTTCTATCATGTTCTTGAGCATAGCATTTTTATTTCCTAATTGAGCATTATATGATGAATGATTAATAGCTTTAATTTGCTCAATTGAAATGTCTTCATACCTTTGGACCAAATCATCATGAGAGCACTTTAGCTTCTCATGCTCTTTGGTCAACTTCTCTAAGTCTTCAATTTTTCTGATGAGGAAATCTTCTTGCTTATGAAGCATTTCTTTTTGTTCTTCCGCTCTTTTCATGAGTTTGAGCAAGCTCATCCAATTTTTCTTGCTTAGTTGAGCGAAGAATTGTTGAAGATCATCCTCATCTTCACTATCACTTTCATGCTCCTCCTCATCCTCACTTTCGCTTTCACTGTCACTCCCATTAGTGACAAAGTACATATGAGAAGTGGATTTTAAAGATGAACCTTGTGAAGAGGTGGATTTGTCGTTGGTCTCCATCGATCATTTTATTCTTCTTCAATCCTGTTCTTCACCTCATCTTCCTTTATTTTGAGGAACATCCTTTCGGCGATTCTCATGGCAAGGTCTATTGCCCTAGGATCAACATCTGCACCAAAAGATGAAGTTGAGGCAACCTCAACTTTTTCAAGCTAAGAAGCACTTTCGTTTCTTAGTCCCCCTGACATGATCTTTTCCTCACGCAGTTAAGCGTTAGAACGAGGATTAGGCTTTGATACCAATTGAAAGTTGCCTAAAGGGGGTGAATAGACAAGTTGAAACTTTTTCAACAAAACTATAAACAAACTGGGTAAAATCGGTTCAACCGGTGTCAAAACCGGTCCAACTAGTTTGCATGAGCTCAACTAAATGATGAGATATAAAACTAAATTGATCTCAAAATTCACCCAGTTATCTTTGGAAATAAGATGTCCTAGATGATCCACAGGGTTCAAATTAGTAGATCTGAGAAGGGCACTTCTCAAGATCCACACACCAAAAAGATATGAACAATTCTTTCACGAATCGTGAGAGAACGAAGAACACAAACAAACACAATGAACAAGAACACAATATACACAAGATTTATCTCGAGGTTCAGGTCACACCACGAAAGGTGCCCTACTTTCTCGTTGAGGCGCCCACAAAGAGCTGGGTCTCTTTCAACCCTAATCCTCCCTTCGTCGACCACAAAGGTCAAGCCCACACACTAATCTTTGCTCAAATGAGCGAGTAATACAAACTTTCTTGTGGTGTTCCACTAGATTTAGAGACTCACAAGAGACACCTAATCGTCTAGGAGCTAGAAGCTCCCAGAGTAATGAATCCACAAAGAACTCGATATAGTACCAAAGCTCGAATGAAGAAGAGCAAGAGGGATTCAGAGATGAAGCACAAAAATTGCAGCTCTCAAACTCACTCAAAGATTTCTCTCCAAAGATTTGAAATGGGAGAGGCAAGAGATGTGTGAGAGAGAGTGGGAGGTATTTCTCAAGTTAGAAATGGAGTTTGGGTCATGCTCTCTTATGTGGGGAGAGAGGTAGGAGTGAGTATATATATAGGTGGGGCTCCAAAACTAGGCGTTGGACTGATTTTTCCGTGGAGGACCGGTTGAACCGCCCTAGGGGGTTTAAAACAGCCCCTAGTTTGACTGTCAGCTTGTCTGCCAGTCTGACTGGCACACTAGTTGCATAGTCTGATCAATTTGACCAAAACTAGTTGAACTGCCATGGGGGGAAGGTTGTATCGCCCCTGGCAGACTGCTGTGTAGTCTAGTCAAGTTGACCAAAACCGGTTGAACATTACGGGCAGACATGTCAGCATGTCTGACTGGTAGACTGCTAGACAGTCTGACCAGAGGGGTCAGAGACCGGTTGAACCGCCCCTGGGGACCAGTTCAACTGGTCTTGACCTAAGAAGTTAGGAGATAAAACCCTAGTTCAACTGGCTCGGAGGCAGGTTCAACTTGTGTGTGGTTAAAGAGGTTCATAGTGGAAGTTGAAGTTCAACTGCAGTTGAGAAAGCTCAACTGCAGCTGAAAAAGCTCAACTGCAGTTGAAGAAGTTCAACTCAGCTAAAGTTCAACTCAGCTAAAAAAGCTCAACTACAGCTGAAAGAAGCTCAACTCAGCTGAAGTTCAACTCAGCTGAAAAAGCTCAACTGTAGTTGAAGAAGCTCAAATGCTTTTCAACAAGAACACTCTCAGTTTCTTAATCCTAACAACAGTCAGACCTAGAGTGTCCAAGGGATTTTGGTTTTTCGAAATAGCTTTTGAATATAGAGGCTTGAGCTTTGGCAAACACCAACCTTCCTTTGGGATCCCCTTGATAGTACGTCGAATCCTATACTCAAGTTAAATGAAATATAATTAAGTAAACTTTTTGAGTAATTGGTGTCTCATGTGTGATTTCTCTATGGCATTGCTTCATAAGGATCACAAACATCTTTGTCTCACCTTTTGAAGCAAACACAAATCAAACCCTGTGACTTGTACCATTTCACCATATATGAGTTCAAATCATGGCTTCAAGTCACCTTACTGATGCATCAACATATTATAACTCTTCATAGCTGATTAGTTCATCGACTTAGTGCAAGTTCTCTCTTCTTCACCTAGCCATGGTACCTCGATCCACAAGCCGTCACTTGGCCTTCACCTTCGCTTAGTTCCTCGAAGCCCTTTCCTTGCTATCTTCACCCTATCAAGCCATTCTTGAGTCACATCATATTGAGCATCCATTAAGAGAATCATTTCTTCAATATTTGGAACCTTGCTTGAATGTCTTATAGATATAACTGTTAAGATCAATCAAGCTCTAGTTTGATTCTCATAGAAGCATATATGGACTGATAGTAATATGGTCAAGTTAATTCACGATTCCTCATATCTTATTCACTTTGGCTTGACCAATCCTTTTAATCACTTCATCCTCTATTATGATCATATGTATGTAGTGATTTCTCAGGTTTTGTCCATATATTCAAACCAATATAGAGATCATATTATATCCATTTGCATTGTCTCACTGGTTATTTAACCTTGTGTTGAATCTTTGTTCACTGATCATTATACACTATTCAAGTATGTTCATCATACTGAATTTCTTGTTCAACACTTAGCAAACTGGTTAGACCTTTAAATGTGTTGTTATCCAAATCACGAAAACTCTCAAAAGGGATGAATGCACTTTCAGTCTGTATCAGATTCTTGCAAAGCGTGGAGAAGTGGCCTATTAGCTCAGTTTGCCAGAAGATTTGTTAGCGGTGCATGATGTCTTTCATGTGTCACAGTTGAAGAAGTGTCTGTGTGTGCCAGTGGAAGGTCTAGAAGTCCAAGTAGACTTGACCTACATAGAGAAACCAATGCAGATTCTTAAGATTGCAGACAGGGTCACCTAGAGAAACACTATCAGAATGTGCAAAGTCAGATGGGGTCACCACTCTGAGGAAGAAGCAACTTGGGAGCGCGAAGATGATCTGATGGCCAAATATCCTGAACTCTTTGCTGGCCAACCTTGAATCTCGAGGGAGAGATTCTTTTAAGGGGGATAGGTTTGTAATGCCCTGAATTTGGGGGTATAAATTTTCGTCTCCAATATTCACCAAATTCAGGTGTTACTCTCTTTTCTCTTCGTGTTTCGCTCCTTCTTCCCATTTTCAAAGCAGTATAGAGACTGGAGTTCATATCGCGTGTAAACAAAAACCTAAGTTGATATGGTTGTTGAATCATGCCGAAGCATATTTCTTTTGTCTGATGTTGTGTCTAATCGCACGTTCATATCGTTTTGGTTTTCAGTTTGCGATTTAAATGCGGTTAGAGGTAAGCGAGTGTGAGCTATGGGTTGTCAGCCTGGCCTGGCCCAGGCGCACCCCTGGCACCCTCCCCCTGGCCCATGCGCGCGCCCCCCTCTCTCTCTCATTTCTCTTTTCCCGCACAGCAACTTCCCTCTCCCTCTCTTCCACCTCTCTCCACCTCCCCTTGCCCTAGGTGGGATTCCGGTGAGCGGTTGCCGCCGATCATTGAGCCCCGAGGTGAGCTCCCCCTCTCTTCCTCTCTCCCTCCCTCCCCCAGTGTGGCCCCTATCCAGCACCTCGGCGCGGTCCCTGTACGGCCCCATGGCGTGGCCCTGTCCGACGCTCCCCAGCGGCGTCCCCGGCACGGCCCCTGGCGTGCGTAGCCCCGTCCCGGCACACATAACCCTAACCCCATGTGCGCAACCCTAGCGCACGTAGCGTTTAAACTCAGTTCAAATTCAATTTTAAATTCAGTTTAATTCATGTGCTATGTCGTGCACTTCGTCGCGCGACGATTCATTTTAAATTTAGATTATTTAGTGTGCTGCGTCGCGCGCATCGTCACGTGATGATTCATTTTGAATTCAGATTATTTAGTGTGTTACGTCGTGTGTGTCGTCGCGTGACATTTCGTTTTAAATTCAGATTTTTTAGTGTGTTGTCGTGCGACGTTTTGTTTTAAATTCAGTTTATTTAGCATATGTCGTCGCTCGTTTCGTCGTGTGACGCTTCGTGTTAATTTCAGATTTAATTCAAGTGTTGCGTCGCTCGCTTCGTCGCGCGACGATTCATTTTAATTTCAGTTTAGTTCCGGTGTGTTGTCGCGCACTTCGTCGCGCGACGATTCGTTCTAAATTCAGCTTAATCCGTGCGTGCTGTCACACGTCTCATCGCGCGATAACTCGTCTTAATTTCAGTTTAGATCGTGTGTGATGTCATGCGCTTCGTCGCACGACAACCTTTTAAATTTACATAGATTTGCTTATAATAATTAAGCGCGTAGCGTAACTTTATATTATGCATAGTGCGATTATTAAATTAATGTGGTTATGTTCAGACAAGTATTTTAATTCATAGCTGCTTAACGTAATCACCTTTCGACCGTAGCCCTATACGTTTTATAATTCAACTGGTTGGTGAAGACAAGTGTCCCTTGACCCATCTATGTCTTATACGTTTTATAATTCACCTTCCCACATGTATACAATTTATACCTAAGGATTGACTAGCTTTGTTTATCTTGTCCTTGTTTACCTATGTGGGTTGGATCATTTTGGTTTAGCTCTATGCTAGTGCTTCACCCTAATCAATGAACATGATAAGATTATTTATGATACGTTGTTTACTCCTTTTGATTATGATGATGGCTTTGTGGCATTTAAGGGGACCCGAGCGGTTTCTCGACTGCCTCTCTGTAAGGACTGGTTCGTTGGATGACCACCCGGGAAAACAGTACAACCATGAGGGTGGTATGGGACGCCCTTAGCTGAATAATTTGAGGAACTAAGGTGTAGTTTGCTTCGCCGTCGTACCGTCAATGGGGCTCGGTGTATGCGGCTTGCTCTACCGAGGGTGGTTTGCCCCTTAGAGAGGAGTGCAGTACATTTAGGAAACCTAACAGGCGACTACAGCCTCAGAGAATCTTTGTAAAGGCTACGTAGTGAAACCTTGCCTATTCACCTTGGTAGTGTTTAAGGGTTTGATCGGCCAGAGGCAAAAAGGAATCACAGCTCGTGGGTAAAGTGTGCAACCTCTACAGAGTGTTATGAAACTGATATATCAGCCATGCTCACGGTTATGAGCGGCCTTGGCAGCTCCATTGATTAGAGACACATTGATTTACTATGGTTACAGATGATGATGAGGATAATTCTAGTTTTGATGATGATGATTATGATTATGGTTTCTGGTATTCTTTCCATTTGGAAAGAGTACTTTTGGGTTAACAACTTGGGTTAATGCTAAATCCTGGCTCCCTACTAGTCATAATTATCTGACCAACTAAAGCAATCGCTTGATCTTAAACCCCATATAAAGCTAGTCCACTACAGCCGAACGAGACAATTGCTGAGTATATTGATGTGTACTCACCCTTGCTTTACACACCCCCAGCTTGTCCACATTGCAACCACTGCTTAGGAGAAGATGAAGTAGTGGTGGAGGATTTCCAGGAGTTCCAATAGTATGAGGAGTTCTAGGTGTGGGTTAGTGGCAACCCCCAGTCGGCTGCCAGTGAAGGCCATGTTTAGCTACGTTTTGTTTTCGCACTTTGACATATGTTAATGACTATGTGGATGTCTCGAGCATCATGATGTAATCAGACTCTTACCCTCTTTATGTTATTATTTGAGTATTGTGTGATGATGTTCATCTATGTAACTGTTGTGTACGTGCATTGCTGATCCTGGCACGTACATGGTTCGCATTTGGTTCGCCTTGTAAAACCGAGTGTGACAGAGCGGTGTCTCCAAACCACCGTCGACATTTTGACGACCTGCACGGGTGCCGGTGAATCGGTTTCTAGGAAGTGCTTCGCACACGTCCGCTTGGGTTTCTCTCTAACACTTGTGGAAATCAGTGTAAGTAAATCTGCATTTTAGTTTATTATGATGACGGTCTTATGGTTAGATCTGTTGTCGATTCTTCTTTTATGCGTTAATCTTGTTGAGTTAGTTTAGATCTGTTTTGTTCTAATGTCATGGATACTATCTGCTAGTAGATCTGGGTTTTCGTTTTATGCTGCATTATCAAATTAATCTTAGGTCCTGTTAATTTTCCAACAAACACGACCGTGCTGGACTACATCGCCAGAGAATATGGAGGGCAGACTAGCTTCACACGGGTGGTGGAGGTGACCATGAACACCTCCTCCATCATCATGTTGGGGCGCCAAACCACCCCTAGATTCACCAAGTTCGTGTGCTTGCCGGTGGACTTCTGCGTCGACGACACCGCCGCCACGGCCACCTCAGCCTAGTGCATAAAGAGCAATTGATCGATCACATCATATCCAGGTTGCGTGTGTGTTGATGCATTTAATTTATTTCTCTTTCCTTCTTCTTCCCTTTAGAAAATATAGCTAATACTTGACATATTTGTCTAGCGATCCATGTATGCATGTAATCTTTATATTGTTCCTTTTCAAATTTTAATTAATTAGGAATGGAAATGATGTGATTGTTGGAATATAATATAAGTGAATTGTACATCTCTTCCTATCAGCTTAAGCTTTTGGGTTGAATTGGTTGGTGCATACAACTTAATAGTGACGACTCCTTGGACTCTTTCTCTTCCTTACAAACACCAGTCTACACGCCCATGCTAACGTTATGGTCCTATAGTGGGGAGGAGCAGCAACCACTGGTGGTGGCACGAGTAAGGGGAGGGGTGGCAAAGTCGGGGGTGAGTGGGGAGATAGAGGGGCTACTGTGCGTGTGAAGGAGGGAGGAATAATGATCCAAATAACATTGACAATTGGATTTGGGTGAGTAAGAGATAGGAGGATTATCTAGCGATTTGAACTGTTGTTTTAGAGTGTGTTTTACGTGCAAGTTCAATTTGTTTGGTGGATTTAGCGGAGGTTATGAGTGCAGTGGTGATTTAGTTAAGTGAATTTTGCAAAGTTGAAACTGGTGGGTTATATAGGGGTATAGATGTTGATTCGATCTATCGAGTCCCTAATTTTCCTTTAGATCAATATACGTTTATATCTTGGGTAACAGAGAGGTAGACATTGAGAGTAAATGGGAAAGTTAGTTATAGCTTTGGGACCAAAGTGGACGATTGTAGTCGAGATCGTTGTGGTGTCTAAAACTTGAGTGCCATCTAGGTTCGGTTGCCTCCTTCTCCTCCTCCTTACGCGGTAGGGCCTTGGGGCAGCACGTCTTTGATCGAAAATTTTATGGGTATGTTGGTTTCTACGAGCGTCTACAATTGCTAGGCGCAAGAAAGAGATCGAATCGGGTGTCTGTGGCTAGGGTTTATTTATTGTAGCAGGAAATCCAACCCCTGCCTCAGTATATGTAGTGCCTATGATGGGATACCACAAACCATAAAATAGAGTGGTGTCCCCGTTCAGCACACAGTTAATCGAAGATTGGCTCAGACTTAGGGAATGCACTAGATGTAATAGTTAGTTGGCTAAAAATTGCTAGTAGAATTAAGTGGCTAACAATAGCTGACTAACTATTAGCTGATTGAACTAATTAATGAACTAATGGTTAGTTGAGAGTGCAACTAATAGTTAGCTAGACTATTATTAGATGGGTGTTTGGTCGTCTGTAGCTAAAAGCAGCTAATAATTGAACTACTAACTAGGTCGTTTAGATGCCTCCAGGTAATTTTAGCAGCTAATTATTATTTAAATAGGATCTTAGTTTTCTTGACCGAGCCTGAAAATATATTTATGTAATAATTAAGGACATGTTTGGATCCTAGGATCTAAAGCAAAAGTAACTACTTATTGTTTAACACTATTTTTAACACATTTTTATCATTTTTAGTTTTTTAGCTCTTCTTATTTGGATATTTAGCTCCTAAGTGACTAACCTTTAGTCACTTCTACTTTAGCTCATGTGATCCATAGGGCACTTAGGAGTTCATTTTGGAGAAAATTCCTTCAATGCCATCCAAACTTATACCAATCTCTTCAATACCATCAGAATTAGCTTCCCTTTGATGCCATCAAATTTAATTTTTAATCCTTTGCATGCCATCGCCGTTAATTTGAAGCTAATGTGGTTAGTACCATTTAAAGCAAATCCATCCAATGTCATTAAGATCTATAATGATCCCTTCAATGCCACTAGAAATTGGTTCGATCTAGTCGGGTAGTTGCATGGCGTACAAATGTTCACGTATGGGGTCACGAGTCCCTCTTGCTCCTGCCCCACGCTTTGCTCTCTTGCTATCTTTGCTCTCGGACAGGACAGTTTCCTCACCGGCTCAGTTACCCCTGTGGATTGGACAAAATACTTATGGCTCGTCAGCTCACTCGGTCCGTAGTCAACTCGGCTCGTTTTAATTTTGTCACGAGCTGAGCTAGCTTGATCCGAGCTAGAGCCAGCTCCTTAGCTCGATTGAGCTAGCATTTGTTAGCAAAACAAAGCATGCACTTGTGTTTCTTCAGCCCTAGCTCTAACAAGCAAATAAACTTTTGAGAGTCATTTAGCTATTTGTACAATGAACAACATATGCGTGTGACATACAAAATTTTGTTTCTCCAATAGATAATGAATATGCAAATTTATGCATTGGAGGACAACAACTCCAAGATACTCTTTATATTCTGTCTAGGGATGAAAGTGGTAATCTGAACTGTTAGAACAAATTTAATATTTTAAAATAGATATATATAGAATTTGATGGTGATCTTGTGTTATGTTCTCATAGACATTATTACAAATAAGAATAAAATATTATATAAATTGTTTTATGTATTATTTGCTCCCTACAACAACAAAAGTTGAAAAAATTACCGAATTTGTTTTCGAATCCATACCGAATTTTATATCTATCATTTAAGAAAATATATGATAAATTTGAGGATTAACTTTTATGAATCTTTACAAGCTCCATGTTATAAACAAGAATACAAATTTGTATAGTGTATTATATATCATATTTATTCGCAATCAAAGAAAAACGACCAAAAAAACTGATTACCGAATAAATAACGTTTCCGACTGTTTTCATCCCTAATTTTTGTCAAACTGATATGAATATAGATTATAAATAATTTTTAAAATCTCAGTCTATATTTTTTAGAACCTAGAAAACTATGTGGTTATTCGTTTATACCGATTCGATCTATTTAGTATGGTGGGCTGATCGCCATCCTTCCTCCGAAGCTCCTGCCGCCTCTACCCCTTGGAGCTGGTGGTCTGAAAGAGCTTTGCTATTGCCCTAAAGATTGTGAGCTATGTTGTGGCCTCTGAAACTAGCTTCCTCTGTCATCACTCTGACTGGAGTTGTGAATTGATCTGACATGCCTAGGGTGGATTCTTCCTCCGAAGCCCCTAGTCATCTCAGAAAACCTATAAGCTTCTTCCCTTCTCTGGCAGAAATCATTATCGGCCCGGATGTACTCATCCATCTTCTGAAGCAGCTTCTCCAGAGTCTGAGGGGGTTTCCTAGCAAAGTATTGAGCCGTAGGTCCTGGCCGAAGCCCTTTGATCATGGCCTCAACGACAATTTCATTGAGCATTATGGGCGCTTGTGCTCTCAGACGTAAGAACCTTCAGACATACACCTGGAGGTATTCTTCATGGTCTTGCGTGCACTGGAACAAAGCTTGAGCAGTAACCGACTTTGTCTAGAACCCTTAGAAACTGGTGATCAACATGTCCTTCAGCTTCTGCCATGATGTGATTGTTCCTGGCCGAAGAGAGGAGTACCAGGTTTATGCAACATTCTTAACTGCCATGACAAAGGATTTCGCCATGACTGCAGTATTGCCCCCATATGAAGATATGGTTGCTTCATAGCTCATTAGGAACTGCTTCGAATCTGAGTGCCCATCATACATGGGGAGCTGGGGTGGCTTGTATGATGGGGGTCATGGGGTAGCCTGCAGTTCTGCTGACAGAGGAGAAGCATCATCAAAAGCAAAATTTCCATGATGGAAATTATCATACCATTCATCATCATCATAGGAATTGTCCTGACGAAGCTCTCTGCGTTGAGGTCTTCGGTTCTGGTCATCTTGAGTGAGATTACGCATTTCCTCAGCAGCCTCATCGATCTTCCTCTGTAGATCGGAGAGACGAAGCATCTTCTCCTTCTTCCTCTAGACCTGTTGATGGATGGCATCGAGGTCCCTTATTTCTTGGTCCAACTCCTCTTGAGGCGTTGGACTTGTAGCCTTCCTTTTTTGGCTTCTGGCTTCGCGTAGTGTTCTTGGTTGACGTCCAGTGGCTGCAATGCAGCCCCTAGCCCTAAAGACTTCTTCGGCGGCATGACGAAGGTCACAGCTTTGCCGAAGGTGGTAGAATGAGTTCACCGGAGGTGGGCGCCAATGTTGGGAACTTGTTCTCAAATGCTATGAGTTAAGAACAAGACAACACAAAATGTCAATGGTCAAAGACCTTCGTCCTTTGAAGCATTATCTCCCTTAGGACATAATGATCTTCAGACAAAGGTTATAAAGGACATACCTTCACCATTTCAGTATATAATAATGAAAGTAAGAGCATAAGAAATAAGAAATATGGAAAATAACATGAATAATCATGTTAAATCATCGAATTATTTATATTTTCATTATCCAATCATGAACAAATATTAACAACAGTAAATTACATTTGTACCTTCGGCTTGACAGAAGGTAGGAAATGAAGTGCGACGTGTGAGTGAATAAAAGTGAGCGTGAATCAGTACAGTGCTACTGTTCATCTATTTATAGGCATAGGACATAGCTTGTGTAAAATTACATCCATGCCCTTGATATTTACTATTGACTTAAAGACAATCTATCAAGGACTAAATAGCCTTTTCCTTTTTAATTCAGTTTCATTTTCCACCGCTAAGCCGAAGCTTCTCCACGCGTAGCTTCGGAACTGGTTCATCCTTCTCCCAGACCACGCTTTCATATCGTGTATAGCCTTCATCCTAAGGCCGAAGGTCCCTGTGAATGTATTATACTTGGAAAACATGTTATTCGTGTTTTTGAGGACCTTCGAAAGATGAAGGCCCCCAACAGTAGCCCTTCACAGTATTAATTTGCTGTAACAACGAATTCAGACTGCGACGTTAACGAAGGACTTAAGCCAAAGGTCCAAAAAAACACCTTCCCTTCGCTAGAATAGCGAAAGTCAATGACAAACGGGGCCCACTAAGTTGCAAAGCGCTAGGCGTATAAATAGGAACCCACAGCGGCAGCATTTGATATGCCATTTCTGCTGTTTGCATTATTTTCTCAAATTTTTAGCTCTTGCTCATCAGCTATCGCCTGATTTTGGAGCTTTGGTTTAAAGACGTGCTTGCTCCATGTCTGAGAAGAAGATGATTGAGGAGAAGAAGCTGTATGAAGAGAAGAAAGTTGCAGATCCTTTTATTGCTAGGTTTTATGAGTCTATGGCAAAAACGAATACAGAGAAAATCACTAAGGAGATAATGGAGGGCTTGTCTGAAGATTCTGATGACAGTGATGATTATGATGTGGAAAGTGGAGATGAAGATTCTGAGGACTGGCCCTAGCGGCCAAGCCATACTATCTTCAGAAAATCGACCATTAAACAAAGTCATATTGACACCATGAGGGGAAGATACTTTCGTTATATGTCTATTGTGAGGGTTGGAGGAGACAGCACTGCCCCTGCTCCTGAGGAAAATGAAGTTGTTGTTTACCGAAGCTTTTTGAAGGCAGGCCTTCGGTTCCCGCTGAGCAAATTTGTGGTTGAAGTGCTGAAGATATTCCAGATCTTTCTTCGTCAACTTACCCCCGAAGCTATAACTAGGATAGGCTTGTTTGTTTGGGCTGTAAGAAGCCAAGGGCTAGAACCGAGCGTGAAGTGTTTTTGTAGTATGCATGAACTTTTGTACGAGACAAAGGCGACTGACAAAGAACAGTATCACAACAACTTCGGTTGTTACGGATTCATTGCCCACTCTAATGTAAGCTACCCGGTGCCAACATACCAGAAAAGATGGCCCAGGGCCTGGATGGAGGAATGGTTTTATGTTAAAAATAATCTGATTGAAAGGGAGGATATTAAGGAAATTATTCAGTGCCCCATCTGGTCTCGCTTCGGCCTCTAAAGGCCGAAGGTGGTTATTGAAAGTGACGTCGAAGCGTGCCAGAAGGCCTTTAGCAATGTTTGTGCTTTCATTGGCACAAGAGATATAATCCAAGAGCACATAGCCTATAGGGTGTGGCCACTTGTGGATAGCTGGGAAATGCCGAAGGAGACTACTGCTGAATCCAGTGAAGGTGGCCTAGTTCGATTGAAATATACCTTCAGATTCAGAGAGAAGTTTGACGAACCAAACGATGACTGGTTGAAATGTATTGAAGCTACCAGCGATGAGCTGCTTGGGACATATTCCAAGGACGAAGATGATGCCTTGTCCGTAGCCTTCGGGGGTCGGGGCAAAAAAAGATTGAACAGGGTGTTTGATGCAATTGGCTTCGTATACCCTGATTATCACTACCCATTGCAAAGGCAATGAAAGAAGAGAAAAACTGCCGCTTCGGCCACCACTACTGTGCCGAAGGGCAAGAAAATGAAGGTTCTGACCCACCGGCCGCGGTATATTGAACCGGTCGTAGTGCCTGAATTTGGTGAAGGGACCTCTTCAACTGCCGAAGCAAAACAAGCTGCTCCTACCGTGCTGAGCGCTGAAGAATCGATTGTAGTGCCAAATGTGCCTATAGTCGGGCCAGCCGAAGCCAAGGATGATATGGCCAGAGAGCCAGAATTGGAAAAAACAATGATGATGCCAAAAATTTTGAGCCCACCGGCAGAGGCAGAATTGCCGAAGATGACAAAGGCTCCTGCCACAACTCCCAAGAGGAGGAGGATGGCCAGCGTGCTAGACGCTGTTATGGAGACCACAGAAGCCTTGACCTCTGCTCCTATTAAGAAAGTTGCCGAGGCTGCTACAGCCCAGGCCGAAGTCGAAGCTGGGCCTTCAGTGCCCATTGAGACGAAGCCTGCTGCGCCTGAGGATAAAGCTGAGCAACAAACTCTGGATACCAGTAGGGCAGCAGGGCAGGACATGATAGAAAAAGCTAAATCTCCTGCCCCCAAAGCTCTGGTCGAAGATGTTGATTACATTATTCGACATGCTTCGGGGAAAAATTATCCAAAGAAGAAATCTTAGAAGCCAGACACTACGCCCAGAAACTAAAATAACTGAAGGGGGCCTTAGTGTTTAATGGCACTGACGAAGATGATTTCCTATACTGTCTCCCAGACAATAAAGAAATATCCGTTTGCCGGGAGATAGCCAAAAGTATGGGATTTCCGAAGCTTGAGGAAGGCCTTTCGGCCATGTCGAAGGATGATCTTGCTAATAGCCTTGCATACAACAGTATAAAGGTACAGAAGCTGCTAACTTTAAAGTTGGAAATGAACTATTTCATTGTCATGCTTAATTCTTTCTTTTTCTTGCAGGGCTTAATTCTTAGCAATGCCTTGAGGGCACAAAAGAACGCCAAAGATGAAAGCTACACAATAGCTCTCAGCAACCTTCGCTCAGAGGTAATTGAGCTAAGAAACGAAGGTTTGGAGAAAGATAAGATTTTAATTTCATTGGTGAGCAAGGTGAAGGAGGATGAGGTGAAATACAATGCCCAGGCCAAAGCTCATAAAGCCGAGATTGAAGACCTTCGGAGACAACTTGCCGAAGTCAAAGAAAATTATGAGGTCGCAAAGGCCAGCCAAGAAATAAGTGAATGGTGGAAGGTCAGACTAGAGAAAAATATTGAGGAGCTTCGCGAATCTAAGGAAAGATGCTTCGAAAAATCCTTAGATTGCGTGAAAAATTTGAAAAACAGCTTTGCAAAGGTAGGTGCTTACTCCTCTGAGGAGAACTTCGTTCGAGGCGACCCCGAAGGCGTCATTGAGTGGATAAGCGAGGAAGCCGAAGCTTTTGAGGAAATTCTGAACGATTACGGAGATATCTGCACTTTCTTCGGCGCCCGAGAGATTGTGGCTATTCTAGAGAAGGCTGGATGCGATTACGTCAAGACTACAGCCCAAGCCGAAGCTGCCTTCTCTATAGATGGTACAAAAGATCCTTCAGCCGAAGCGACTTTAATGGGCGGAAAATTTTATTCTGATGTCTAGGTGAACGGTGGCCGAGAATTGGCTAACGAAATTATAAAAAAGAATGAGAAAGACACCCATGACACCCGAGAAGAAGTTAGGCGAACTGAAGAGGCTGCTGAGCGTGAAAGGCGCATAGGTATTGTTTTTTGAATTTTAACTTCGGTACTTACTTTGTGGCTTCGAACTAATAGTTTACCTACTACGGCTAAGCTATCACCGCTACCGGAACCGTACAATCCCCTGGCTGATCTGGAGATAAAAGAAGCACTGGATGTTATAAGCCTTGCAAACTCCATTATCGACAAAGTTGTCGACAGGCTATTAAATGAAGCCACAGAAAAGATCCTTAGAGAAAAGTAGACTTTGTTGTAATAATAATTTGTAACTTTATTGTAAGAATACTTTGTAATATTTGATGTATGGAACAATTGATGAGACATGTAAATAATTGTAATATATTTCTTTACGATGCATGAAATTTACACACATACCGTTTTTGAGCCTTCAGCGAAAAAACACCTTCCCTTCTTTTCATGCTTCGTAAATAAAGAGCCCCTCTAGCAAGCTTGATAAAAGTGTATTTCCCGAAACTTGCTTCGTGCCTCAGCACTTCTTCATTTTGACAAAGCATTTGCCGAAGTTTTGCTTCGTATTCATTTTTTGTGCAGTTAATGTGATATGATGTATGATGTAATGTTATACGAAATGATATGATGATATGATGCAAAATGATGACGATGCCAAAGACACACACCCCCACGCTTACACTGGAATACACAAAACTCTGCATCCCCTTAGTAACGTCTTTTGAGTCTTTAAGCTCTGCATCCCCTTAGGAACGACTTTTGAGCTTCTTCACCTTCTATTTCGGTGGCATTTAAGCTCTGCATCCCCTTAGAAACGACTTTCGAGCTTCTTCACCTTATATTTCGGTGGTATTTGGCTCTGCATTCCCTTAGGAACAACTTTTGAGCAGAAAACTTACGCTGTGCTCCCTTAGGAACGATTTTTTGTAGCTTCGGATCATAATTTTGTGGCTCTGCATTCCTTAAGGAACGACTTTTGAGCAGAAAACTTACGCTGCGCTCCCTTAGGAACGACTTTTTTGTAGCTTCGGATCATAATTTTTTGGCTTTGCATTCCTTTAGGAACGACTTTTGAGCAGAAATCTTACGTTGCGCTCCCTTAGGAATGACTTTTTAGCTTCGAAATTTTACTCCGCTTTCTTAGACACTTCTTTCGAGCTTCGTATATCCATGAGGAAGATATATTGCACTATGGTGTAGGCATAATTATTACAAGAAATTGAAATTAAGTTCTTCATTACTTGTTTCTCATACAAAAAATAAAATGGCATAAAAGATAAAAGTACATCAAAAGTAGGATATTCCTAGTATATATGCTTCGATTCTGGTACAGTGCTATTGACTGTACGAGCTTTGGACTCCTCCCTGAAGTCGTGCTGCTGTTGGGCGTGCTGGTGCCCTTCTGGCTGCTGGCTTCGGGTATGAGTAGGTGGCAATGGTGGTGGTAGTGGGAGCTGGGGCCAGAAAGCTTGTGAATGAATTGCCAAAGCAACATAAGCTGCAGGTTGATTACCTACGTATTCTGGTATATAGGGAGAGTAGCATGAAGCAGTATGTAGAACCTGCTTCGGCTGATTTTGCCGCGCTTCTGCTTCGGCAATATCTTTTTCTTCTGAATGATGACCTGGCATGTTCTTGTAGTGTGGCCCTTGTCTTCACCACAGAATAAGTAATAGAGTTTCCTGAGCTGATCCCCATATCTTCCTCCGAAGCTCTTGCCGCCTCTGCCCCTTAGAGTTGGTGGTCTGAAAGAGCTTTGTTGTTGCCCTGAAGATTGTGAGTTATGTTGTGGCCTCTGAAACTGGCTTCCTCTATCATCACTATGACTAGAGTTGTGAATTGATCTGACATGCCTAGGGTGGATTCTTCCTCCGAAGCCCCTAGTCATCTCAGAAAACCTATAAGCTTCTTCCCTTCTCTGGCGGAAATCATTATCGGCCCGGATGTACTCATCCATCTTCTGAAGCAGCTTCTCCAGAGTTTGAGGGGGTTTCCTGGCGAAGTATTGAGCCGTAGGTCCTGGCCGAAGCCCTTTGATCATGGCCTCAATGACAATTTCATTGGGCACTGTGGGCGCTTGTGCTCTCAGATGCATGAACCTTCGGACATACGCCTAGAGGTATTCTTCATGGTCTTGCGTGCACTGGAACAAAGCTTGAGCAGTAACCAGCTTCGTCTAGAACCCTTAGAAACTGGTGATCAGCATGTCCTTCAGCTTCGGTCATGATGTGATTGTTCCTGGCCGAAGAGAGGAGTACCAGGTTTGTGCAACTTTCTTGACTGCCATGACGAAGGATTTCGTCATGACTGCAGTATTGCCCCCATATAAAGATATGGTTGCTTTGTAGCTCATTAGGAACTGCTTTGGATCTGAGTGCCCATCATACATGGGGAGCTGGGGTGGCTTGTGTGATGGGGGCCATGGGGTAGCCTGCAGTTTTGCTGACAGAGGAGAAGCATCATCAAAAGCAAAATTTCTATGATGGAAATCATCATACCATTCATCATCATCGTAGGAATTGTCCAGACGAAGCTCTCTGCGTTGAGGTCTTTGATTCTAGTCATCTTGAGTGAGATGATGCATTTCCTCAGCAGCCTCATCGATCTTCTTCTGTAGACCGGAGAGATGAAGCATCTTCTCTTTCTTCCTCTGGACCTGTTGATGGATGGCTTCGAGGTCCCTTATTTCTTGGTCCAACTCCTCCTCCTGAGGCGTTGGACTTGTAGCCTTCCTTTTTTGGCTTCTGACTTCGCGTAGTGTTTCTTGGTTGACGTCCAGTGGCTGCAATGCAGCCCCTAGCCCTAAAGACTTCTTCGGCGGCATGACGAAGGTCACAGCTTTGCCGAAGATGGTCGAATGAGTTCACCGGAGGTGGGCGCCAATGTTGGGAACTTGTTCTCAAATGCTATGAGTTAAGAACAAGACAACACAAAATGTCAATGGTCAAAGACCTTCGTCCTTCGAAGCATTATCTCCCTTAAAACATAATGATCTTCAGACGAAGGTTATGAAGGACATACCTTCACCATTTCAGTATATAATAATGAAAGTAGGGGCATAATAAATAAGAAATATGGAAAATAACATGAATAATCACGTTAAATCATCGAATTGTTTATATTTTCATTATCCAATCATGAACAAATATTAATAACAGTAAATTACATTTGTACCTTCGGCTTGACAGAAGGTAGGAAATCAAGTGCGACGTGCGTGTGAATACAACTCAGCGTGAATCAGTATGGTGCTACTGTTCATCTATTTATAGGCACAGGACGCAGCCTGTGTAAAATTACATCCATGCCCTTTATATTTATTATTGACTTAAAGACAATCTATCGAGGACTAAATAGCCTTTTCCTTTTTAAGTCAGTTTCATTTTCCACCGCTAAGCCGAAGCTTCTCTACGCGTAGCTTCGGAACTGGTTCATCCTTCTCTCAGACCACGCTTTTTCATATCATGTACAACCTTCATCCCAAGGCCGAAGGTCCCTGTGAATGTATTATACTTGGAAAACATGTTAGTCGTATTTTTGAGGACCTTCGGAAGATGAAGGCCCCAACAAGACCCGTGTTGGTCTGTGAGGACAATATATGATCCTAGAGAGCTGACAGGAGTAAGTACTATCGGTCCGGGAGTGGACGGAGTGTTACAAGTGGTATCAGAGCCGACCCTCGCGGTTTCACGAGCTTGTGTGGGTTAAGAGTTCGGGTATATGGCGCATGGTGCATGTGGACCCGGATTAATCACATGGCATGGCATATGACGACACTAGACACACAAACGTAGCTAAGAGGGGAGGTTCCTGGATTGAGGTTGACCGACGAGGACATCGAGCTTCTAAGGGAGTGGATTGTGATATCCTGGCCCCAGTGAATGATATATCCTAGATTAAGGCTTAATATAATTAATAGAGTACTCATATAAACAAGATGCATCTTTTTTTGGAAGACCCTCAAAAAACATCCAGGTTAAAGCGTGCTTGACTTGGAGCAATTTGGGATAAGTGAACGATCAGGAAGTTTTCTCGAGTGCGCATCAGTGAGAACAAAGTGCGTACAAAAGACCCATGTTAGTCTATGAGGATAATATATGATGCTAGAGAGCTGACAGAAATAAATACCGATGATCCTAAAGTGGATGAGGTGTTATAGTTGTCGAGGTAGCTAGAAAGCAAGAAAAAGAAATAGATTGACCAGGTGCTGCAGTTGGTCCCTTACTAATTGGCCCCCAAACTTGTCCAGGTAGAAAGAAAGAAAAAGAAAGAGATTGAGCGAGGGTGATCCATGTGAAGAGGCCCAGCCCAGCTGACACCACCGGCCTCCGAGAAGCAGCGCAGGCGCAGGCGCAGGGCATTCCAGAACGTTCGGCGGCGGCGAGGCCACACGCCCACCACCAGTCAGCCGCCCCGCCACAGCCATGCGCCTCCACGCCGGCGCACGCCTCGCGCTCCTGCTCGCCCGCCGCTCCCTCTCCTCCTCGCCCCGTATCCCGCGGGTGCACACAGGTGAGCCACCCCATCCCCCACTAGGTCGCCTGGCCGCCCCGCGCGTCCCCTGATTTTTAGCTTGTCGCGCTCCCCGCTCTGCAGGGATACGGAGCGAGGCGCCCTCCCGGAGCTCTCCCTTCTCTCCGCCGAGCAGCGCCCGCAGGTCCTTCCACGGTGAGTGGCATGGAGAGCGCTGCTGCTTCGCTCGTCTTGGTCTCGGCTCGTTTGGGGGTGGGTTTGATGGTGGAGCGGTGCTGCAGGGACCAGGCCGGTGGCGGCAAGGGACTACTACGATGTGCTCGGCGTCAGCAAGAGCGCCAGCCAGGCGGAGATCAAAAAGGCCTATTATGGGGTATGGCTCCAATCCGATGCCTCGGGTTCAAACCTGTCCGTACGGTGTCATCGGTAGATATTGCTGTTGCATGCTTAGGGGTGCAAACTAGGCGCAAAAGAGTTTTTTTCCTACTTCAGTTGTTGTTACGTTTTGTAAGTAGTATAGTCAGTAAGGGTGTTCAAGGTTCCAAGCACAAACTTGGAGAGTGAGGCAATAAAAAAAGGTTCCAAGCACAAAAATCAAAATGTCTAGCAGTAGCCCTGCAACCGTTGCGTTTAGAAAGTGCTGCCAATTTAGAAAGAGCTCGGTTAGCGTCTGATACGCATTTTCAATCCAATGTGTGTCTATGGTGTTTATCAGGATGGTACATGCTGCTATTGACGTTTCCTCAATACACTAAAAAATCACTAGACAGTTCCCTTTTATATTCTGCAATTGACATTACGTTGCTTACCTCTTTCTGCATCATTGCCCTAAAAGCTTGCAAAGAAGCTCCATCCAGACACAAATAAAGGTGATGCGGATGCAGAACGCAAGTTTCAAGAGGTTCAACGAGCTTATGAGGTACTTGATTTCTGTTTAGCGTGTTGTGCTTATACCTAACTTAAAGGTATGCAGGGGTTCTGATGCATTTTTTGTCACTGATGTAGACTCTAAAGGATGAACAAAAAAGATCATTATATGATCAGGTAATGATTCAACTGTTTCGGCGACATATATCATATATGTTTATGTTTTCTACTATTTATTAGTTAGCACAAGTTTATTGATGATTCATTAGTTGTCGAATGTTCGAAACTTGTTGGTAGTTCTCTTATCCACATATATATACACAATACTGACTGTACCAACCCTTACAGTAAGATTATCTGGTGTCTTGGGGCACTTGTTGGTAGTTCTCTTATCCACATATATATACACAATACTGACTGTACCAACCTTTACAATAATATTATCTGGTGTCTTGGGGCACTGATGAAATTGGCATTAACTTCTCCTGCAGGTTGGCCCTGATCAGTATGCGAAAACTGCTTCTGGCGGAGGCGGAACTGGCTTCGAGGGTGGTTTTGGAAATCCATTTGAGGATATTTTTGGTGGTGGTGGTGGCGGTGGTGGAATGAATGATGTATGACATCCCTTTACAAATTTCTTTATCATTCCCTATAGATTTCCTGTTTTAGTTGTTGGTTTGCTTCTTTTCAACTTCATACAATATAACTCATTGAGCCTACAGAAGAACTCATCTTCTATGGAAGCTTATTTCATTTTGCATGCTTATTTCATGGAGCTTCTTTGATCTAATCCGAAAACATGTGTTTACCTGGCACTGTGATTTATGCCTTATCAAATAGATGCTACAGTTTATTCTATCTCAAGTCCATAACTGATCTGGAAGCAATACTGGATCATTTTATTTTATACACAACTCTTAATTCAGAAAGGACTATTAGTTTCTTCTACTTTGTTATTTGCCACGCAATTCCTTGTTGGCTACTGGGGTAATGGGTATTATATTTCTATTTCCTGTCTCCATTGCTTTGTTTCAGAACTGATGACTTCTAGTTGATGTGTACACTTTAGTTCTCTTCTAAATCTGCTAAAACTAACTTTTTTATTGTTGTTCCTTATGAAGTTCTTTAGGAACATTTTCGGGGATAGGGACTTTAGAGGACGAGATGTTAAGGTAATTTCTGCGCTGATTTTAGTTGCACATTAAGTTGTACCATGTTAACTGCAGTTCCATTGATTCCATTTCTCAGGTTGCACTCGAACTATCATTTATGGAAGCAGTTCAAGGGTGCAGCAAAACAGTCACCTTCCAAACGTCTGTAACATGTGAAATCTGTGGTATGTAGATGCAGTTTTTCTCATGACTCCTTTTTAGGTATTTAGTCCTTCTAATTTTTCCCCTGGTGATGATTTCTTTTTCAGGTGGAGCCGGTGTGCCTCCTGGAACCACACCTGAAACATGTCTATCTTGCAGGGGTTCAGGATTTGTTAGTTCTTCCTCCGGCACATTGCTTTTGTCTATCCAGTTTAACTAGTGATCTTATTTATGTTAGTTTTTAACTATTGTTGACAGATATTCATGCAAACCGGGCCCTTCAGGATGCAATCAACCTGCACAAAATGTGGTGGTTCTGGGAAAACTGTGAAGGTAGGATTTTTCCTTAGTGATACTAGAAGATACCACACACGTTGCTGCCGATATTGCAAGGAATTTGGAATGGAATTAAGTGGAGACGATGTGGATAGTTTGCAATTAAGAGGTTGGAAATTAGTGGGAGAGACATGACTATTAATAGGAGATAGTATGGATAGTTAGTGAGGGATGGTGTGGATACCTTGCATGTTGACTTAAAGTACCAGCTTTATAAGAGATATAGATATGTCAGCAGGTGCAAAAAAATAGTGTAGGACAGTTGTACTCTCAGGCCTCGTATTCTATGAATCATCATAGCACTAATACACCTCTGGCACGAATATTTGACTGAGGCTGATGATCCTGTGGCCTTGATTACTTTGAACCTGACCATATGTTATCCTACTAGTCATAAATGATTTGTTTCCTAACTGCATATAAAACCAGTTCTATCCTATCTTGTTAGCTACTTAAAAGAGGAGAGGTAATTGAGTTACCCTGTCCGTACGAATTATGATTAATTACCACCACACCGTTGTTATGCTTCTCTGTTACTCTTTTAGGAATTCTGCAAGGCATGCAGAGGAAACAAAGTTGTGCCTGGAAGGAAATCAGTCCGCCTTGACATACTGCCTGGTGGGTTTCAAGTTGCCTTGGTTCATTGGAATGTTACGGTGCTGTTAGGATGCTCGTGTTCTGTGTTGCAACTTGCAAGGTGTAATTGAATGTTATCCTTTTGTTGCAGGTTTGGATAATGAGGATACCATAAAGGTGGTTCGATCAGGTGGAGAAGACCCAGATGGCCGTCCAGGTGATCTTTATGTGACCCTCGAGGTCAGTCCTCTTGGACTCTTACAGTTTAGTAGCACAGCTGATGACAAAGGAATGAATATAATTAACCATCACAATGCTATTTTTTTCTCCAGGTTCGTGAGGATCCTGTTTTCCGAAGAGAGAAAGGTGATATTCATGTTGATGCTGTCCTGAATGTGACTCAGGTAATTTGGTGCATCTTCCAACATTCTGTTCATTTGGACCCTTTGAGTATAGTTAAATGAAGTGCCCCACTGGTGCCAACCACCTTCCTACAGCGCTATACATCAACTTACAAAAGAAAGAAAATGTGTCAATGCTACCACCAAGAGACTTAGAATCTTGTGTGAATCTTTTAAATGGAATAGCCTATCTACTAGTAACTCGGACAGTCAGGTATACGCTAGGATATAACTTCGTGCCTGCATCTCTACTCCCCTAGTCCCTGGAAGTTGTCGATCAGACTCTCTTGCACCACTATTTCCTTAGCAAATTTTAGTAGCATGCTTATTCTGATTGCACATATGCTTTGTAGGCAATTTTGGGAGGGACAGTTCAAGTCCCAACTCTCAGTGGAGACGTTGTTCTAAAGGTATGTATGTCAGATAGCTAACTTCCATCATGTGTTCTCTTTATATATCTGATAATTGACCTTCTCACAGGTCAAGCCCGGTACTCAACCTGGTCAGAAGGTAATTCTGAGAGGAAAAGGTAATCTACTGGCACGCTTTTGTTCTTTTTTGGCGGTGCATTATCTGATAATTTGTAACACGGCTATGATGCGTCTGAAATGATTAGTCCAAAAGGTTTCTGGAACATAGCCATGTGTTACCGACTCCTCGCTGCTGAGTCCGTAACCTTGGTTTCCTGGTGTCCTTCAATGGGGAGTGGAGAGGGAGATTGGAGTGGCGCAAGGTGTATGGAAGAAGAGGGCGCTGATCACCCAGATCTCCTGCGCCGGCGTCGTGCCTGGCTAGGATGATCCCAGGTGATCTCGCCCAAACAAAAGGGAGATCTTATTCCTGGTTAATTATTACAGCTGATGCCCAGCCGCCTTTATAGCCATAGGCGGTCTCAGGATAGACATATCTACTGCTACTATTTAGCCACATAAAAAGGAACTAACCTATTATTTAGGAACTGATTAAACAGAAACTATTCCTGACTTATCTCCTCTTTCCTATTTCTGCGCCTTGTGAATTGGCGGCCCACAAAAGCATCTATAACATTTCCCTCCTCTCTGACAAACAACTCGTCCTCGAGTTGTATTTCTAGATATCTTCTCTTGAACTCATTACATTGTTCCCATGTAGCATCAGCCGGCTCACGTCCAAGCCACTGGACCAGTAACTCCCAAACACCTCTATTTAAACGAGCCTTCACTACTTGTGCTGGAACCGGAAGTACCTTGCCATGCAGAATCGTTGGTAAGGGTACTAGTGCGGATGGGGGCTCCCCTTGGAATTTCTTGAGAAGTGCCACATGAAAAACATCATGGATTCTTGCATTGGTTGGCAGCTGTAGCTTATAGGCGACCTCTCCAATGTGTTGCAGAATTTGATATGGCCCATAGAACTTAGGTCCTAATTTGGATGTTGCTGCTGGAGTGACACCCACTGCTGACCTTTGGTGCAGACGCAGCCAAACCCAATCGCCGACAGCATACTGCACATCTCGACGGCCACTGTCTTGCGCCTGCTTCATTGTTACCTGAGCTTGGATTAGCCTTTGTTTGATGTCTGCCAAGAAAACATCTCGATCCTGAAGTTGCTGATCGACGACAACTACTCTGGCTGTCCCAGGTGTATAAGAAAGCATTGTTGGAGGGTCCCAGCCATATACAATCCTGAATGGAGTGCACTTGACCGCAGTCTGGTATGACGTATTGTAACAAAATTCAGCCCATGGAAGCCATTGTAACCAAGTTTTTGGCCGATCACCTGCCAAGCAGCGTAAGTACATCACAATAATTCTGTTAACCACTTCCGACTTTCCATCGGTCTGGGGGTGAAACGCGGAACTAAGTAACAACTTGACCCCAGCAAGGTGAAAAAGCTCGGACCAGAAGGCACTAGTAAACACTGTATCTCTATCACTTACAATTGAGCACGGAATACCATGAAGGCGCACAATCCCTTCGAAAAATGCCCTAGCCACGGTCACTGCGGTATATGGATGGCCAAGAGGAATAAAGTGGGCGAACTTAGAGAACCTGTCGACCACTGTTAATACCACTGTCTTGCCACCAACCTTAGGAAATCCTTCAACAAAGTCCATGGAGATGTCGTTCCAAATTTCCGATGGTACCGGCAGGGGTTGCAGCAGACCTGCTGGATGTAGATGCTCAGTTTTATTCCGTTGGCAAGTGGCGCATGCTTGCACAAATTCTCTGACCCGTCGTAAGGCCTGTGGGCTGTAGAAGGATGCTCTCCATCGATGTACAGTCTTCTCAATGCCCTCGTGACCACAATTGTGTGCTGCTGCCAGGATTTCTGTCCAAACTGCTGAAGCGTCCGAGATGAAGACCTTCCCTTGAAATAGTAGCAGACCATCAGCTTCCGTCCATCCTGATTTTGCAGTTCCTGCTGTAATGGCAGCCCGCAAGCTTAAGACCTGTGGGTCGGTGGCAGCTTCATTGCGAAGGGTGTCAAACAGCTGAAAATGTGGTGCTGAGATGCTGTTAATTTCTGCGGTGTCTTCGTCGCGTCGAGACAAGGCATCTGCTGCACCATTCAATTTGCCCGGCCTATACTCCACTGATAGATCATATCCAAACAATTTGCTGACCCATGTATGTTGCGGTATTGTAGACAACCGTTGATCCAGGAGGAATTTAAGGCTATAGTGATCTGTCCGTACCAGAAAAGTTCTTCCCCATAAATATGGTCTCCAATTCCTCACTGCTTTGACTAAACCAATCAATTCCCGCTCATACGCTGGTAATTTCTGATGGTGTGGTGCTACAACACGGCTGAAATATGCAATGGCCCCATCTCCTTGATGAAGGACTGCTCCAAAACCAGTCCCTGATGCATCACAGTCCACCATAAACTGTTTAGAAAAATCCGGCATCTATAACAGTGGTGCTGATATAAGGGCTTGCTTGAGTTGAAGAAATGCCTCCTCTGCCCTTTTCGACCAACGGAACGCCTCACGCTTGAGAAGAGCCGTGAGGGGTGCAGCTATGGTCCCATAATCCGCTATAAACTTGCGGTAATAGCCAGTGAGACCCAAGAAACCTCGAAGCGCCCGAATAGACCGAGGGCGCGGCCAAACTTCTACTGCTGCCACCTTATCCAAATCCATAGAAACGCCTTGAGCTGAGATAACATGACCCAAGTAAGCGACTGATGTTTTGCCAAACGAACACTTGGAATGTTTGACTGATAACTTGTTTGCTCGGAGTGCTATAAATACTTCGCTGACATGCTGTAAGTGCGCTGCCCAAGAAGAGCTGAATACCAGAATATCATCGAAGAAGACCAGGACAAACTTCCGGATGAAGGGTTTCAGGACATCATTCATGACAGCCTGAAATGTGGATGGTGCGTTGGTGAGGCCGAAGGGCATGACTAGAAACTCGAAGTGACCTCGATGAGTGCGAAACGCTGTCTTCTCAATATCATCTGGGTGCATGCGTACTTGGTGATATCCACTGCGGAGGTCCAACTTTGTGAAGAAGCGGGCACCGTGTAACTCATCCAAGAGTTCGTCGACCACCGGAATGGGAAACTTGTCCTTGACTGTTTTGGTATTGAGGGCCCGATAGTCAATGCAGAAACGCCAGGATTTATCAGCTTTCTTCACAAGTAACACTGGAGAAGAGTAGGCCGATGTGCACTCCCGAATGATGCCTTGCTGCAACATGTCTTCGCACTGGCGCTCGATCTCATCTTTCAACAATTGGGGGTATCTGTAGGGCCGAACTGCAACTGGTGGCGTCCCTGGCAGCAGCCTGATGTGATGGTCGTGACGCCGAGGTGGCGGAAGGCCACGTGGTTCAGCGAAGATGTCGACTTAGGACTGCAGTAATGCCTGTAGTAGTTCGCGGGGTTCGGACAGGGCTGCGCACTGAGTATGTGGCGCACCCAGTCCTACCCAACGCACCTTGCGTCCCAGGCGCCAGAACTCCATGGATAAGGCGTTGAAGTTCCACAATATGGGTCCCAATGACCGAAGCCACTGGACCCCCAGGACAATGTCGAAGCCGGCCAGAGGAAGACCGTAGCAGGTGATGTGGAATGTCTCCTCGGCAATAGTAATTCGGAGCTTGGAATATATCCCGCTGCCGGCGACGTTGTCCCCATTTGCTACCTTGACGGAGAGACCCGGTCTTGGTGTGACTTGGAGGCCCAGCTGGGTGGCCACAGCTTCCCGGATGAATGTGTGGGTAGATCCTGTGTCCACCAGCGCCACCAATGTCTGATCCTTGACCCTGACCTGGAGGTTCATGGTGCTGCTGATGTCAATGCCCGTGAGGGCATGAAGAGAAATGCCCAGGTCTTCCGCTGCTGCATCTTCCTCCATGTCGTCGTCCATTTCCAGCAAGAATACCCCCCTTGCGGTGCACTTGTGATCAGCCGAGTACTTCTCGTTGCAGTGGTAACATTCTCCACTTGCCCGTTTCGCTGCTAATTCTTCTGGTGTTAGACGTCTGAAACGCGGCCGATTTGTAGCAGCCGGCCTGGCCCCCGGTCCTGAACCAGTCCCTTTGATGGCGGACGGGTTCCGGTGACTTTGTCTATCTCTGAGTGCTGCAATGTTCTCCTCCTTGCGCTCATAAGCACGGGCCAGACTCATTGCGGTCTGCAAGTTTGTCGGGGCTAGCAGCTCGACATCGGTGCGGAGGGGATCTCCAAGACCTGCTGTAAACATGTTCACCTGCTGCATAGGAGACAAGTCATCACAGCGACAAAGCAAGACTGAAAACTGTCGCTGATATGCCTCCATGGTGCCTGTCCTATAAAGGGCTTTCAGTTCTGCCAGGCCATTGGATCGGATGGGTGGTCCAAACCTCATGTGGATGTGGTCAACAAATCGTGCCCACGACAGAATGCCATGATCACGTTCCAGGGCATAGTACCACTCGGCTGCTGCCCCCTCCAAGTGTAATGATGCTAGCCAAACTTTTTCTTCTGCCATGGTCCGCATCCCTCAGAAATAGGTGTTGCACTTGTTGATCCATGTAAATGGATCTGATTCGCCGTCGAAGGATGGGAAGTTGGGTCACGGTGGACGGTCGCCGCCTTCGTCGTCACGACCCCGACCGCGACCATAGCCATCTGGTCGGCCATAACGATCTGGGCGGCTGTAGAATTCACTGCCCCCATCACTACGCCCGCGACGTGGGGCCTGACGGCCACCATTGTTGCTGTCGTGGTCGCCCTGGTGTGGTGGCCCATCGCCGTCGTCAATCTCCGTGATTTCCTCCAGCTGGACGCCGCCGAGTGGAACCGTTTCCACCCGCGCCAATCGACGATCATGGGTGTCCAGCCGACCATTCATGGTTGTCAGCTGACCCAACATCCTGTTCATTGCGTCCATGAGGAAGTCCAGCTTCTGTTCTGTGCTCTTGTCTTCAGGATCGGGCATGACGCCGGACATGATTGTCGCTGCGTCTGCTGAATCTGATACCAAATTGTTACCGACTCCTCGCTGCTGAGTCCGTAACCTTGGTTTCCTGGTGTCCTTCAATGGGGAGTGGAGAGGGAGATTGGAGTGGCGCAAGGTGTATGGAAGAAGAGGGCGCTGATCACCCAGATCTCCTGCGCCGGCGTCGTGCCTGGCCAGGATGATCCCAGGTGATCTCGCCCAAACAAAAGGGAGATCTTATTCCTGGTTAATTATTACAGCTGATGCCCAGCCGCCTTTATAGCCATAGGCGGTCTCAGGATAGACATATCTACTGCTACTATTTAGCCACATAAAAAGGAACTAACCTATTATTTAGGAACTGATTAAACAGAAACTATTCCTGACTTATCTCCTCTTTCCTATTTCTGCGCCTTGTGAATTGGCGGCCCACAAAAGCATCTATAACACCATGTCAGAGATTGTTTTCTTGTGTGGAAGTAACAAAATTTTGAATCGATCGAACAATCAAATTCTACTGCATGTGTCAAGACTGGAAAATTTATCTGGCGTCTAGGTGAACTGCCAATTTGAACTGAAGAAGCTGGTGGAAACTTGCATGCTTTATCTAAACCCTGATGCATCTATCCTGCAGGGATCAAGACAAGAAACTCACCGTACTACGGAGATCAATATGTCCATTTCAATGTCAACATCCCCGAGTAAGCAAGCCTAGCCGCCTCTCAAAATGGAGTAGTCTTATGCTATCTATCGTGCATCCAACTGCTGCAAGTGAGACTCACATATGATGTCCTGCAGAAATTTGACGTCTAGACAGCGGGAGCTGATCGAGGAATTCGCGAAGGAGGAGCAAGGCGAAGACGAGAAGGACGCCAAGACAGCAGCTGGAGCATCGGGGGGATAGCCGGTTTTAGGAGCCACAGTAGTGCCTTTTAGGTGGTATTTATACCGTGACCGTAGACCTGTCTCAAATTCGCAGCGGAAAAATATATAGATAGATCTTTGTTTCGGATTTTGTAGCTGGAATAAATGAATAATACGTCTAGAACTGATTTTCTGTCTTCTTTTTCGTGAGTCTGCTAAGCATGATCCCTTCCGCGCACGGTGCACCTCTCCCTCCTCTTCTCCCTTCCTGCGGGCCAACCCGACAGGTCATCGATAGCACCACAATTATACAAAGCGGAAGCTAAAATCATGGTTATGGTTGTTAGTTCTAAACATATATTTCAATGTTCAAGAGTATGTTTAAGAGATTAGTTAAATGGCTTGCCAAATCAAATTTTAGTTACTCAACAACAAAATAACTCTAACAGATTAGTTATCTGATTCTTCAAATTAGCTCTCTCATTAGCTAAATTTAGCTACTCACCTGGTTAGCAAAACTAGATAGATAATTTGTTGAATGAGATGCTAAATATAGAGTGTAATCTTTATGAAAACGTAAATAAAAAATTAAATTAAGATCTAAAAACAAAGAGTTTTTTGGAAATGCTCTAACATAATACATATGTTTTTTCTGTTTTATATTATATACTTAAACAATTTTTTTTATTTTTATTTTTATTTTATTTTATGAAAAATAGGTAAAAAGTAAAAACAAATTGTTAGTGTATCAGTTCAATGTTGAGAAAATTTTATGTATAAGACAACCAATACTAAGGCCTTCGTGCCTTTGTAACACCTACATACATTATTTTAGTTGGTCTCGCACTCTTTTATTCGTAGGGGGTGATGTTTTTAATGAGGCGGCGCTATGTAATATATCACCACAAAAATCCCTCCAAAAAAGTAGACACACCATAACAATAGGATGTCGAAAAAGACCGCAGAGTCAGCCTTCAACATTCGACGCTAAAACAGTCACCGCAACGACCAGTTTAAACAGTCCTTGTGTGCGACATGCATTGTCCAAGCAAAAGTCGCCTATGGGTACAGCTGGATCAGCACAACAAGTGCGTAACAGCACCTAAGGGTGCGAATTCTTCGAAGAGACACATATTTCTATCCAAGCAAAAGTCGCCTAAGAATGCAGCTGGATCAACACAAGTGCATAACAGCATCCAAGAGTGCGGAGTCATCCAAGAGAGACATATTTCTATCCAAGCAAAAGTCGCCTAAGGGTGTAGCTGGATTAACACAGCAGGCGCATCACAAAAGGTACAAGGTCCTCGCCAAGACATACGGTTATATCCTAGCGCAAGTCGCCTAAGGGTTCAGCCGGATCAATACAAACATGTTAACGACACCTAAGAGTGCGAAGTCATCATAGGATGCAGCTGACATAGTGCAAATACATTTTGATGATACCACAACAAGGGGCACATCATATTTCAAGTCCAAGATACACAATACACATAGGAAAATCATTCAAATACAAGTGTCCCCATAGCCGTCCTTTGGAGAAGGGGACGAGGGCAGCGTTTTCACTTAAATTCACCAAAGAACGGCAATGGCAACACACATTTTACATTGGCTCTTATTTTGGGATAAGGCCGGCTTCACGGAAATTGAACAACATCAGTCTCAACACTTCGCCGTCAAAAAAAGCCCGCGGACCCCCTCCCCGAAACATGACCCGGCCGTCGGTGCCAGTATGATCCGACGGGTCCCCTCCTCCAACTGCGTTCCACTCTAGAGACGAGACCTCTCCATTCCCATTCGGCGATGTCTTCGAGGGGTTCCAATACCTTATGAAGACTCACCAAGCATTCCTACACTTCGTTTTGACACCCCAATCCTTCTCTGACTCGGGGCAACCCTGGCCAAAGTCCCCGCCGCCACAGGGGGCGACCCTTGACGGAGACTCCGCAACAGACAAATCTAGCTCCACAAAATAATCTAGATCATCTTTCGAAGACTCGTTGTCCATCCTAGCGAAAGGGCTCACCAACCTCTCACCCTCCGAAGACCATGACTCAACATCAGATTCATCAGACGTGTCACTACTAAGAATTATCACACTTCGACACATTAACGATTCATCATTCTTGTTATCATCAAAACTTGCTTGCACAGGTCTAGACGCCAGAACCTGCGCAGCAACTGATCTTAAGTATAATACAAAGCGAACACCGTCAAACCACTCCTACTATATTCTTTAAACCTGCGCAGAAGTCCTCACCGCTGCTGGGCCCTCAGCGTCACCGTCCTTGAGCGAGGATTGTTCTTCCGCTCCTGTCTCCACCTTGGCGTCCTTTTGGGCCACCGAGCTCTCCAGGCCGACGAGGTCATCCACCTCTTCATCCCTCATCGCCTGTGAAGACAGCACAACAACGTCTTAGACAACGAACACACACACCACCCTCATCAAAAACAAACATACCTGTGCAAGTGCTCGATCGGCCCTCTCACGGATGACGGCATGACCGTGAGGACCCCACATCCTATTGTAAAGTGCCCTAGCATAGCACTTTAGCACGTCGTCTTCGATCTGGAACACACCAGCATCGAAGTCCTCGTTGCCCCGATCGAAGGCTTCGAAGTGCCTACATCTCTCGTGGGACAAGGCATCCGCAGCCCCCTCATAGGTCACAAGCGATGCATAGGACATAAGTCCTGTCACGATGGACGAGAGAGACTCTAACTCCTCTTGCAGCCACCCCAGAAAATGGGTTCCCACCTCCTCCCCTAACTTGTCGAAGGGAGCAATCTGCGCATCGAGGTCACAGTACGCATCCACAAAAAGTGTGTGCGCCTGATCCACCCCAGCACGGGTGGCCAACTCCGTCTTCTCGTGGTAGCCGCGCATGTTCCTCACCTCAAGCTCTAGGTCAGCGACACACTTGTAGGCAACTTGGGCCTCCACGCTGGCGTTCTCCACATCTTCCTTCTCATCATTTAGTCGGCGTCTGAGGTCCTCTTTCTCCTTCTCAAGCACCGTCACCTTGTCGAGAAGGTTTCGGCTCTTATTTTGGCCACCGACTTATCCCTGATTGCCTTGGTATGTTGCGTCCAAAGGCGCTCAATCCTCCCTCGAGTCGTTTCCTCTCGGAATGCAGCTGCGAAGTTAGTGCCCCGAAAGCAACCTGGTCAACGAAGACTGCCGCGTGACATCACAATTCGCCAAGGTCAGAAAAAACCCATTACACTTACATATCGCAGCTGCTGCGCGACAGATGCTGCTACGCCGTCGACAGCAGCAGTTAAGGCAACTTCGCCTCCGCCATTAGCAGCGACGCAAAATTTCAACAATGGGTCTAGCGAAGTCCCAGTATCACCCTTCACTATACCCCCGGGACGGTAGGTGAAAGTCGCCTAGAGGGGGGGGGGGTGAATAGGCAAAACCTGAAAATTATAAACTTTGCACATGCACTATGCCTGGGGTTAGTGTTAGAAATAATTCGGAGTGTGGAAGATTGTTCTCCTTGCTATGAGTTGCTCAATCAATGCGGATAACTTTGGGAGCAAACTCAAATCAATATAGCAAGGGAACTTTAGAGAGAGGAAAGGGGGGAAATAAATCGAGTGAGGATTAACACAAATGGACACGGCGATTTGTTTACTGAGGTTCGGTTCCAAGGAACCTAGTCCCCATTGAGGAGGCCACAAAGGCCGGGTCTATTGCAACCCTTTCCCTCTCTCAATCGGTCACTTTAGATCGGTCGAGTGTTTCTTTCTTTTCACATGGGTCACTAAGACCCCGCAAGGATCACCACACAATTAGGCTTCTCTTGCTAGCTTTACAAATCACTTGAGAAGTTTAGAGTGAGAAGAAGAAACCATGTCAAGCAACAAGAGCAACAAAAGAAAGACAAAACACCCTCTCTCAAGTCACTAAGCAATTCAGTTGATTTTGAGGCTTGGACAGGATTTGATCTTTTGATTGTGTCTTGGAGTGTAGTCTTTTGCTCTTGTATTGAATGTGAAGGGCTCAAAACTTGGATGGCTTGAATGGTGGTGGTGGTGGGGGGGTATTTATAGCCCCAACCACTATTCCAATCATTGCTGTTGATGGGCACATCGGACAGTCCGGTGGTGCACTAGACATGGCACTGTTCACTATCTGGTGCGTGCCACATTAGCCGACCATTGGGGTTTGGAGTGGTTGACTGTTGAAGTCTTTTGTCCTCTTGCGGCACCAGACAGTGATGAGGACATCCTCCACTATTACCCGTTGGCAAAGACGCAATTGTCCCAGTTGGCCCAATTGTAGTTGGATGGTGACCGTATGAGCCTCAGAATTATCCCACCTCGCTTAACTTGGGAGGAGAAAGCCACTTTAAAAGGGAGAGCCACACTTCCCCCATTGGACTAGTCTTTTGGGGCGATTGGGCCTTTCCCTGAGTTGGGTGTGCTTAATGAACTGTTGGGCTCCGGACAACCCTAATTTGTTGGGCCTCGGCCAACCCCACCTAGGCTGGGTGTATCATCTGGTATCAAAGCTAGAGACCATTTTAAGAAGGTGGGAATGATGAGGACATCCTCCACTATTACCCGTTGGTAAAGACGCAATTGGCCCTGTTGGCCCAATTGTAGTCGGACGGCGACCGTGTGAGCCTCAGAATTATCCCACCTCGCTTAACTTGGGAGGAGGAAGCCACTTTAAAAGGAGAGCCACCCTTCCCCCATTGGACTAGTCTTTTGGGGCGATTGGGCCTTTCCCTAAGTTGGGTGTGCTTAATGAACTGTTAGGCCCCAGAGCAACCCTAATTTGTTAGGCCTCGGCCAACCCCACCCGGGCTAAAGACGCAATTGGCCCAATTGTAGTCGGACGGCAACCGTGTGAGCCTCAGAATTATCCCACCTCGCTTAACTTGGGAGGAGGAAGCCACTTTAAAAGGGAGAGCCACCCTTCCCCCATTGGACTAGTCTTTTGGGGCGATTGGGCCTTTCCCTGAGTTGGATGTGCTTAATGAACTGTTGGGCTCTAAGCAACCCTAATTTGTTGGGCTCTAAGCAACCCTAATTTGTTGGGCCTCGGCCAACCCCACTTGGGCTGGGTGTATCATCTGGTATCAGAGCTAGGACCCATTTTAAGAAGGTGTGAATGATGAGGACATCCTCCACTATTACCCGTTGGCAAAGACGCAATTGGCCCAGTTGGCCCAATTAGTCGGACGGTGACCGTGTGAGCCTCAGAATTATCCCACCTCGCTTAACTTGGGAGGAGGAAGCCACTTTAAACGGGAGAGCCACCCTTCCTCCATTGGACTAGTCTTTTGGGGCGATTGGGCCTTTCCCTAAGTTGGATGTGCTTAATGAACTGTTGGGCTATGGGCAACCCTAATTTGTTGGGCCTCGGCTAGCCCCACCTGGGCTGGGTGTATCATACAGTCTGGTGTGTTCTGACTTTGCAGTTCTGACTTTTGACTTCTGCACTATGCACTGTTCACTGTTCACCGCAGTGGACCGTTGGGCATAGTTGACCGTTGCTTCGTTGGCTCACCAGACAGTCTGGTGAATTATAGTGGAGTGACTCCCAGAAAGACCCGAGAGCAGCCAGTTCGCGAGGTGCCTTGGCCTGGGCACTGGACAGTGTCCGGTGCGCCACTGGCTACACCTATACTTGTTTTTGCTCCAAACTTTGTAGAGTTCCCCAACTCATTTTCTTTGTTGGTTTATGTTGAACTTTATGCACCTAAGATAAATAACAACTAGGCAAACTAGTTAGTCCACATGGTTTGAGATGGCTGTCAAACACCAAAATCGATTATAGGAAATGTTTAAGCCCATTTTCCTTTCAATCTCCCCTTTTTGGTTATTGATGCCAACACAAACCAAAGCAAATATAAACTGTAGAAATGAAACTAGTTTGCAATTTTACAGGTGTGCATAAGTTGCTTTGAATTTAAACCAACTAAAAGTATTTCTAAGTATATATGATTGCTTTCTTCTAGTTTAACATTTTGGACAACATTTGCACCACTTGGGTTGTTTTTGCAAATCTTTGGAAATGTCTTTTCAAATTATTTGGAAATAGCCAATGGTATAAGAATATGATTTCAAAAAGCATTTTTCTAGATTTCGAAAATTCTCCCCCTGTTTCAAATGCTTTTCCTTTGGCTAAACAAAAACTCCCCCTGAAGAAGTTCTCCTCTTAGCTGTTAAGAGGGTTTTTGTAATTTGAATAATTTCTCCCTCTTTGTGAAACAATTTTTTAAAAAACTTTTGAAAAATAGGATGGTGGTGCGATCTTTTTTGCTTTGGGCCTATTAATTTCTCCCCTTTGGCATTAAGCACCAAAAACGAAGAAACTCGAGAGGCCTACTAATTCTCCCCCATTGAATATGAATGAAAGTTTATGAGGAGGGCAAAGGATAAATGATACTGACAGAGTCATAGTGGAAGCTTTGCCTTTGCCAAATACTCCATTTCCCTTTCAATCTAAGACTAAGGATAAAAATACACTTGGAAACACATTAGTCTTAGTGTTGGCACAAGAAGAATAAGAAATATGCATTTGTACCAAATGAAAGAGACATGATCAAAGGTATATAAATGAGCTATGTGTGCAAGATTTCAATCAAAGTTCCGAGAATCTAAGATGTTTAGCCCATTCCTTAGTTTGCTAAAAGTCTTTTCATCAAGGGGCTTGGTGAAGATATCGACTAATTGGTTGTGGGTGCTAACATAAGCAATTTCGATATCCCCCTTCTATTGGTGATCTCTCAAAAAGTGATACCGGATGTCTATGTGCTTAGTGCAGCTGTGTTCAATGGGATTATCCGCCATGCGGATTGCACTCTCATTATCACATAGGAGAGGGACTTTTCTCAACTTGTAGCCATAGTCACTAAGGGTTTGCCTCATCCAAAGTAATTGTGCACAACAATGTCTTGCAATAATATACTTGGCTTCGGCGGTGGATAGAGCTACTGAGTTTTGTTTCTTTGAAGCACAAGACACCAGGGATCTCCTCAGAAACTGACAAGTCCCAGATGTGCTCTTCCTGTCAATTTTACATCCGACATAATCGGCATCAGAATACCCAATTAAATCAAAGGTAGATCCTTTGGGGTACCAAAGCCCAAACTTAGGAGTGTAAACTAAATATCTCATAATTCTTTTCACGACGCTAAGGTGAACTTACTTAGGATTTACATAGAAACTTGCACACATGCATACATAAAGCATAATATCCGGTCATGAAGCACATAAATAGAGTAAAGAACCTATCATCGACCGGTATATCTTTTGATCTACGGATTTACCTCCCGTGTCGAGGTCGAGATGCCCATTTGTTCCCATGTGTGTCCTGATGGGTTTGGTATTCTTCATTCCAAACTTCTTGAGTATGGGCCTGTTTGTTTCAGCTTATAGATTACATAATCTGGATTATAATTTAAATTATATAATCTAGATTACAATCTAGACATATTATAATCTACATGTAGTTGTTTGGTAGTCTAGATTATACAAATGTAGATTATTCATAAAGACAGCAGTACCCTTATTTATTTATTTGAGGTGAGGAAAGAAGGATGTCATATATTGTAATTTCTATTTACATAACCATGGGTAGTGGGTCTTTTGCCAAAATAATCTCAAATAAGCTACTCTTGAGGAGATTATGAGATTATCATAATCTGGGCTTTAGATTATATAATCTGAACCCATAATCTAAGTGTTTGTTTAACTGCTGGATTATTTGCGCTGGATTATATAATCTAGAGAGGTTATAATCTGAAACAAATAGGGCCTATGTCTTGAATGTACTTATTTTGGCAGATGAAGGTGCCCTCTTAGAGTTGCTTGATTTGAAATCTAAGGAAATACTTCAACTCCCCCATCATTGACATCTCAAATTTCTGTATCATAATCCTACTAAATTCTTCACAAGAGGACTTGTTAGTAGACCCAAATATAATATCATAAACATAAATTTGGCATATAAACAAGTCTTTAGCAATAGTTTTAGTGAAGAGAGTAGGATCAGCTTTTCCAACTTTGAAACCATTAGTGATAAGAAAGTCTCTCAGGCATTCATACCATGCTCTTAGGCTTGCTTGAGCCCATAAAGCGCCTTTGAGAGCTTATAAACATGAGAAGGATACTCACTATCTTCAAAGCCGGGAGGTTGCTCAACATACACCTCTTCCTTTATAGGGCCATTGAGGAAGGCACTCTTCACGTCCATTTGATATAACTTAAAGCCAAGGTAAGTAGCATAGGCAAGTAATATACAAATTGACTCAAGCCTAGCTACGGGTGCATAGGTTTCATCAAAATTCAAACCTTTGACTTGTGAATATCCCTTGGCAACAAGTCGGGCTTTGTTCCTAGTCACCACACCATGCTCATCTTGTTTGTTGTGGAATACCCACTTGGTACCTACAACATTTTGGTTAGGACGTGGAACTAAATGCCATACCTCATTCCTCGTGAAGTTGTTGAGCTCCTCTTGCATTGCCACCACCCAGTCCGGATCTCTAAGTGCATCCTCTACCCTGTATGGCTCAATAGAAGACACAAAAGAGTAATATTCACATAAATGAGCAACTCGAGATCTAGTGGTTACCCCCTTATGAATGTCACCAAGAATGCAGTTGACGGGGTGATCTCTTTGAATTGCTTGGTAGACTCTTGGGTGTGGTGGTCTTTGACTTTGAATTTCTTGATCATATTCCTTGTCTTGATCATCTTCATCTCCCCCTTGATCGATGTCCTCCTTTTGAGGTGGCTCATCGTCTTGATCTTCATCCTCTTCTTGTTGAGCTATTGCCTCCTCTTGAGTTGGTGGAGATGCTTGTATGGAACATGATGGTTGATCTTGTGCTTGTGGAGGCTCTTTGGATTCTTTTGGACACACATCCCCGATGGACATGTTCCTTAGTGCAACGCATGGAGCCTCTTCATCATCTAATTCATCAAGATCAACTTGCTCTACTTGAGAGCCATTAGTCTCATCAAACACAATGTCACAAGAAACTTCAACTAATCCAGTGGACTTGTTGAAGACTCTATATGCCTTTGTGTTTGAGTCATAACCAAGTAAAAAGCCTTCTACTGCTTTAGGAGCAAATTTAAAATTTCTACCTCTCTTAATAAGAATAAAGCATTTGCTCCCAAAAACTCTAAAATAAGAAACATTGGGATTTTTACCGGTGAGGAGTTCATATGATGTTTTCTTGAGGATTTGGTGTAGGTAGAGACGTTTGATGGAGTAGCAAGCGGTGTTAATGGCCTCCACCCAAAACCGATCCAGTGTCTTGTACTTATCAAGCATGGTCCTTGCCATATCCAAGAGAGTTCTATTCTTCCTCTCCACAACACTATTTTATTGAGGTGTGTATGGAGAAGAGAACTCATACTTGATGCCCTCCTCCTCAAGAAATCCTTCAATTTGAGAGTTTTTAAACTCCGTTCCATTGTCGCTTCTAATCTTCTTGATTCTCAATTTGAACTCATTTTGAGCCCATATCAAGAATCTCTTTAAGGTCTCTTGGGTTTGAGATTTTTCCTACAAAAAGAATATCCAAGCGAAGCGAGAATAATCATCCACAATAACAAGACAATACTTACTCCCACCGATGCTTATGTAAGCAATTGGGCTGAGTAGATCCATGTGGAGTAGTTCAAGCGGCCTGTCGGTCGTCATGATGTTCTTGTGTGGATGATGAGATCCAACTTGCTTTCCTGCTTGACATGCGCTACAAATCCTGTCTTTCTCAAAATGAACATTTGTTAGTCCTAAAATGTGCTCTCCCTTTAGAAGCTTGTGAAGATTCTTCATCCCAACATGAGCAAGTCGGCAATGCCAGAGCCAGCCCATATTAGTCTTAGCAATTAAGCAAGTGTCTAATTTAGCATTGTTATCATTAAAATCAACTAAGTATAACTGACCATCTAACATTCCCTTAAATGCTACAGAATCTCACTTCTTCTAAAGACAGTAACACCAACATTAGTAAATAGACAGTTGTAGCCCATTTTGCATAATTGAGAAACAGAAAGTAGGTTATAATCTAAAGAATCTACTAGAAAAACATTAGAAATGGAATGGTTAGGAGATATAGCAATTTTACCCAAACCTTTGACCAAATCTTGATTTCCATCCCCAAATGTGATTGCTCTTTGGTGATCATCATATTTCTCGTATGAGCAGAACATCCTTTTCTCCCCTGTCATGGTTTGTGCACCCGCTATCGATTATCCAACTTGACCCGCTGGATGCATAAACCTATAAAACAAATTTAGGCCTTGTTGTTAGGTACCCAAACGGTCTTGGGTCCTTTCCCATTAGAAACAAGCACCTTGGGTGCCCAAACACAAGTCTTGTGACTCTTGTGTTTGCCCCCAACATATTTGGCAACTACTTTGCCTAATTTGTTAGTGATGTCACACCCTGATTTCGGGGCACCAAGACCCGGGTGCGAACATAATCACTAGGTGTGCTAGGACCAAGTCTTACACATATGATGACTCATGGTACAGAAACGAATGTCACATCTTTACTATATAATTGGAGTTCTATACAAAATAAATAAATAATTACATCATATGAAGACAACGATCCAGCAACCCAAAGTTGACTGGGAGACGATGGCCTAGACCTCTCATGAACTCATCACAGCATCTTCCATGCGCCTCATCCTGTGGTACCTATTCTTGACCTGTGGGGGGTGTGAGACAACAAGAGTGAGCTCGCATACGTTCATCTCTCAACAAGTTATGGGGAATAATGTGCATGAACTCGCCAAAGGTGGGAGCTCATGTGAAGTGTAAGGCTTACCAAAGAGGATGGTTAAAGTTGGGCATCACTTTTAAAATTGGTCAAAATTTTAATAGCAGTTACTGAAAGGGAAATAGGGTTAACCATTTCCTATAATTAATTTTGGTGGTTGATGATCAAACATAAACACATGGACTAACTAGTTTGTCTAGATATTATCTATTACAGGTGCATAAGGTTCAACACAAACCAATAAAGAAATCCGGTTAGGGACACAATCAAAAATGGAGCAAAGAACTTGAGTGTGCTGAAAAATGGCGCACCGGACAGTGTCCGGTGCACCAGGATCATACAGACTTGAACCAGCCACTCTCGGGAAAATGGAGACGCGCTCCGCTATAATTCAGCGGACTGTCCAGTGTGCCATCGGACTGTCCGGTGAGCCAGCGGAGCAACGACTCCCTGCTCATCCAATGGTCGACTGTGGAGATGTCAGAGCGGAACAGTGCTGCGCAGAAGCCAGAAGCGCAGAAGTCAGAGGGCACCGGATTATCCGGTGTGACACCAGACTGTCCGGTGCAGCAAGACGACAAAGGCTCCAACGGTCAACCAGCTCCAAACCCTAACGGTTGTGCTGACATGGCGCACACCGGACAGTGCACAGTGGCTATCCGGTGGTGCACCGGACTGTCCGGTGCGCCCATCACCAGCAGAATTCAGCCAATGGCTAGAAGTGGTTGGGAGGCTATAAATACCCCCAACCACCTCATTCATATCCATCCAAGCATTTCTGAATTCTCATTCATTGCAAGAGTAAAAGCCCAACACTCCAAGACACAATCAAAGCAATCAATCCACTCAAAGCCCCAAAATCAACTCTAGTGCATTAGGGCTTGTGAGAGGATCACTTGTGTTCTTTGTTGTTCTTGTCGCTTGGTTTGGCCTTTTTCTTTTCCCTTCTATTTCTCAAGTGACTTGTAATAGAAGCAAGAGACACCTAAGTGTGTGGTGGTCCTTGCGGGGTCTAAGTGACCCGAGAGATTAAGGAAAAGGCTCACTCGGTTTAAGTGACCGTTTGAGAGAGGGAAAGGGTTGAAATAGACCCGGTCTTTGTGACCTCCTCAACGGGGACTAGGTTCTTTAGAACCGAACCTCGGTAAAACAAATCATCGTGTTCACTTGCCTTGATTCTTGTTTGATTTGTTTTTCCCCTCTCTAACGTTACCTTGCTAGTGTGAATTTAAGTTGGCTCCCATACATCATCCGCAATCCTTGAGCAACTCCTAGCAAGAGAGATATTCTTTTGGACTTGAATTCAATTCTCACGCTAACCCCCGACCTTAGTGTGTGTTTAAGTTTGTAAATTTTAGGTTTCGCCTATTCACCCCCCTCTAGGCGACTTTTAATTGGTATCAGAGCTAGTGCTTCATTAAGAGCCTAACCAACTCGAAGTGATGTCTGGAGATCACGCCAAGAGGGAGATCATGACCAGCAAAAAGGCCGTAAGCTCAGGGAGGACTCTCTCAAAGGAGTCTGACAACAAACACAAGGAGGAATCCTCTTCGTTCATCAAGTCGCATCGGAGAGGTGACAAGAAGAAGAAAATGAAGAAGGTGGTCTACTACAAGACCGACTCGTCACCCTCCACATCAAGCTCCAAGTCATCCACTACTTCTAAGCGCCATGAGCGCAAGAAGTATAGTAAGATGCTCCTACTCTATCCTCGCATTTCATAGCGCGCTCCATTACTTTCCGTACCCCTAAGCAAACCACCATATTTTGATGGTGAAGATTATTGTATGTGGAGTGATAAAATGAGGCACCATCTAACCTCACTCCACGAAAGCTTTTGGGATATTGTTGAGTTTGGAGCGCAGGCACCAAAGGTGGGGGACAAAGACTACGACTCGGACGAGGCCGCCCAAATTAGGCACTTTAACTCCCAAGCCACATCTATACTCCTCGCCTCTTTGTGTCGAGAGGAGTATAACAAGGTGCAAGGGTTAAAGAGCGCCAAAGAAATTTGGGACGTCCTCAAAACCGCGCATGAAGGGGACGAGGTTACCAAGATCACCAAGCAGGAGACGATCGAGGGCAAGCTCGGTCGATTCGTCCTCAACAAAGGAGAAGAGCCGCAAGCAATGTACAATCGGCTCAAGACCATGGTGAACCAAGTGCGCAACCTCGAGAGCACCAAATGGGATGACCATGAAATGGTCAAGGTTATTCTTAGATCCCTCATTTTTCGTAATCCTACTCAAGTACAATTAATTCGTGGGGATCCTAGATACAAACTAATGCCTCCCGAGGAAGTTATTGGCAAGTTTGTGAGCTTTGAACTTATGATCAAAGACTCCAAACACATTGTCAACTTAGAGCAAGGCGCCACCTCTACACCCGAGGTGCAACCCGTCACATTCAAAGCAACGGAAGAAGAGAAGAAGGAGTCTACACCAAGTAGGCTTCCAATAGACACCTCCAAGCTCGACAACGAGGAGATGACGCTCATCATCAAGAGCTTCCACCAAATCCTCAAACAAAGGAGGGGGAAAGACTACAAGTCCCTCTCCAAGAGAGTGTGTTACCGTTGTGGTAAGTGTAACACCCTAGGTGTTACTGTACGCTTAACATCGAATATGGACGTAAGTACGAGATATCAGTAATAATAACAGTCTCTATGTCTTGATCTGCTTCGTCTGTCGTGAGTTCGACATCATTTTTATCTTCATCTATTGGGACTCCTCTTAAAGTGTTCACGAAACCCAGAGCATAGTTGTTCCGAGAATCAGCTAGTATTGTGGTCGTTTCAAAAATTTATCGACCGAGCGAACACGAATATGGAAACTTCACTCAGTTTGGTGATTTTGCCCCAAATAAATTTATTAGAACCGGGCTCAATAGGTTATTTGAACCTGAAGTAACCGAAACCAGAACAGTGGTTAGCCGATTCACTTTCCTATTTAAAATCTAAAAAATAATCTATTAACCGATAGCGCTTTAAATTGGTCCGTTTACTCCTCGTTAAATCCCAATGTTCAGAACAGATGAGATTTATCTGGTGTCGGCGTTTTGGACCCGGGGGGCCCCTGGACCGACGAGTGAAATCGCTGCGTGCCCCTGACCAGATGGGTTGGCGCGGGATGGAACACAAGAGGTGGGGGAAGCCTTGTATTATCCTGCACCAGGGGTGCCGCTCGTAGTAGGGGTTACAAGCGCGTCGCGTGAGGGAGAGTGAGGTAGAGAGTGGGAGCCTGTTCGTCCGCTCCTTCCCTCGCGCGAACCCCCCTTCAGGATGGGCCTAGACAGCCCTTTTATAGACATAAGGAGAGGGTCTAGACGTACAATGGGGGTGTAGCTATGCGCTAATGTGTCCGGCAGAGAGATGCCCTAGCCGTGTGTACATGCCATCATGGCTGTCGGGGGAGAGCTTGAGCCCTGTACACGTGGTAGCGTGGCCATCGGAGAAGCGCTTGAGCCCTGTAGGAGCACAGCTGGCAGTGCGGCAAGGATCCTGCTGACGTCTCCTTGCTGCCGTAAGGGGCTGAGAGCCACCGGCGTCATGGTTGCACGCGCGACACCATCATTACCCGTCGCCGGGGTAAGCCAGATGGGACGCCGATCTTGCTCCTTGTAGCCTGAGCTGGCTAGGGATAGGGTAATGATGTATCCCCTGTTGGCGCGGTCGGTCCGAGCCCAAGGTCGGGCGAGGCAGAGACTTCTCTTGAGGCCGAGGCCGGGGTTGGGCGAGGACGCGATTCCTCCCGAGACCGAGGTCGAGGCCGAGTCCAGGGGTCGGGCGAGGCGGAGACCTCCTCCCGAGGCTGGAGCCTGAGGTCGAGGCCGAGTCCGAGGGTCGGGCGAGGCGGAGACCTCCTCCCGAGGCCGGAGCCTGAAGTCGGGCGAGGCGGAGCTTCCTGTTGCGCCCGAGGCCGAACTCGGTGGTTGATTCGTGACTTGTTGTCAGTCTTCGCCTGGGTGGTTGGCACGACAGTCGGAGCGGGGCGAGCGGCCACTACTACAGATCATGCTATATGAGACGGTTAATTTTCAGTTATTAAGACGCTTATGAAGTGTCCAATTTTGATGGAGCCGCAAAAGATGTCCCACATTTAAGATGGTTATAAACCGTCTTAAAAGATATTATATAAGACAATTTTTAATTTATAACCGTCTGAAAAAGGTATTTGTTTAAGTCATTTTGTTCGATAAACCGTCTAAAAAAGGTATTTGTTTAAGTCATTTCGTCCGATAAACCGTCTTGAATTAGATTTTTTTTAAGACACTGCTTCTAAAGAATCGTAGAGAATACAAACATTAAAAGTCATAAAGTATTTATCAAACCGTCTCGAATATCCTACAATAATAGACGATTACAATAGGAAAACCATCTTATTTAGGTGACTAATAATGGACGTTTTAGAAACCGTCTTATTTAGGAGACTGATATTAGACATTTTGGTAACCGTCTTGTTAAGATTTAAACGAAATGACTTACACGGCAGTACATTCTTCAATTTATAATCATTTTTTCAGATATCATGTTATAATAATTTGAAAGAGAAATATACATACACATATATTGAACAACATTATAATTAATACAATATAAATAAGTACCATTCAATATATCATAAATAAGCATTGTCAAACAACGCATACATAAGTGTACTCTAAATCTAAACTAAAATACAACAAATAGGAGAAAACTAGACATAGCAAAAAGCTCCAAGCAGCACATGGATGGTCTCAGCTGCCCTTGTGCTTCTCCCTGTTCTTGATGACTCCTACACGCCCGGTGTTCCTCCCGCCAGTCACCATGACCACGTTGCCGACGTCAAACTTGATGAAATCCATGATCTTGTTGGTCTCCAGATCGATCTTGATGGTGTCGTTGGCCTTGATGAGCGGGTCAGGGTGGCGGGAGATAAGTCATTGGTAGAAAACTCGATGAAGACCATAGCAAAAAGCTCCAAGAAGTTTCATATGCCACAAAGTCTTTACAAATATGTAACAATGTAGGGACAAAGGGAGATAAGTCATGCCCAAAATATTATTTTTTGTAATAAATTACAGAAACGAAACGCTGCCAGAACAATTTTTTTCAGAGGGGAAAACAACAAATAATAAAGAATTAGCTGCAATCCCTACCTCCAGGCATGATGCCCATCCCTCCAACAATACCTGCAGCCGTGTTAGCCACCAAATTGCCATAAAGATTAGGCGTAACCTACAAAAAAAGATTGAAACCCACAGGTAATCCTAATCCATGGTGTATTTGCAAAGAAGCATTCGAGAAAATTAGGAAAGCAGAAAAGAAATGTGATGACGAATAGAAAAGACAGAAAAGGTGTTCAGCAAGCACATGCTTTATATATTGCATCAATACCAATTTCCGTTCCTTAGGAACAATGGGATTTTGGTCAGCCCAATATATGTTTGATTGTTTTCATATATGCCTCAGAACAAGAAATGTTATCTTTATCATATGGCAAGCATGGTACTCAAGCGGAGCATTCCCAAAAAAATCTCTCACATTCTGAAGGAAGTTCCTCAAACTCCCAAGAGTGCCAACGTCAAACTTTGAAGTGAAAACTGAGTAAGACCAAACTTACCAGTAGCATCATAATCTTCACAACCCGTAAGCCTACCCATTTTGGAGTAAGAATCGGCTTGCAAGCTGGCAACTCCTGCTGTGTGAACTTGGAATCTGTACACAAGAATTTCTGAGTAAGAATAGGTTTGCAATCCATAAATGCAAGTCACATCACAGTCTTAGCATTTGTCAAGCAGGTGATCACAATTTCTGACCTCATAATGTCATTGGAACCCAGTGTCCAAAGTCCAAACACATGTACTGTAAACAATACCACCATTCCATAACTAGTTTGACGCTTTTCATCTTTACTGAACTAGCTACACCACTAAGAAACTTATGGAAATTAGCTTCTTAAATAGTAATATAGCTCAAAGATTGAATGGAGGATGGAAACTTATATGCCCACCTTCTCCAGCATGCGATGAAGCCTCTCAGTCTCCTTCTTAGTGTAGTCAGAGCCCTTGTCCATGATCTTCTTTGCAGCTGTCACATATATCTTTCCATGCCTGGTTTAGAAGCAAAATAGTTAGTACTTGTAATTTGACAATGGCACTGCCTACATAATAAGAATGTTAAATCAATCGAGTAGCTTGTAAACATAGTGTAGGGGAAGGTGGAAGAAAGTACTTGGCTGCAGAACCCCTGAGCTTAGCAACATCCTCTTCTATTTTAGAGAGGACTTGCTTCCGCTTGTCATCAGTAGCATTGAGAAACTCCTTCACAAGAGGATTCAAGCTTGGCACAAGCCTAGCCTACACAACAACAAATGAACAGAATGCATCAGATCCAGAATTCATCAACTTGATTCCAAAGCGATTTCGCTTGGCTTTATAACCAACCTCTGAAGTCAGGTGGCCCTTTGGATCCCGGCTGGTGCCACACTTCTCATTAATGAACTTGACAAAGTCATCCAAGTCCCGGCCACCATCATAATCTTCACCGGCTTTATTTCCCTTAGGGAAGAACTTCAATGTAGGGAAACCAGAAACACCATATCTGCAGAGGTATATTATTATTAAAGATGCTGTGAACATGGAAGAATGCATACTTTTCAGCCATGTCAGTGTGCTTGTCAGCATCAAGATTGGCAATCACAACACCGTCGTCCTGCTTGAAAACTGAAGCCAGCTTCTCATAAATCTAAATTCAAGTACATGTTCAGTCCACAAAAAAATGAAGACCGCTGCAATAATTTGGAAATTTTCAAGCTAATACTCTACTAACACTAAACCTGCTAGATAGATCAGACAGGCCACACCACACATTCAGACTTCATATTGAAGAAAAGGTAAAAACTTTCATAAGCACCTGGGATAATGCAATCATGCTTGTGGACAAATTATTTATCCTGCATCGCTTGTCAATTGAGAGGTTCATCTGTGTTGCAAAAATTCACAAACTGACAATATAGAGGTCATCATATTCAAATGAATATATTAGATACAAGTGCATAACTACCTTGGCAGTTGGCCCCAGCATTCCCCTTCTTTTCCTCCCTAACTGAGTAGGACATATAATGGCAAGTCTTCTTTTAAGATCGAGTCCTGGTGAAATGAGACGACCAATTTCAAACGGAATACTAAGCTACAGTCTTAACAGGAGGGGAGGAGGAGCAGAGAACACAGACAAACTTGATGTCAAACTAGGAACAACTTAAAGAAACCTCACAAGGTATTTCCAAGCTGTTCACAACAATGTGCGACAGAATAGAATCAACATTATCAACACTAATAACAGGTTTAAAGACTGAAGTAATTGCCATCAATTCAATCTCTAAATACTTCCCCTTAGTACAAAATAAGGTGAAATGGTGGAACCAAATGTTCCTCTTTTTAGTTCTAACTTTACAATATACTTGCTCAATGGAGTTCACATATTGATGAATGATGATTAATCATATATGTCTGAATAAAACAGTTACCTGCACTTTGGATGAACTGGATGTATATGAATAAAACAGTTATCTGCGCCACGATAATTAAAATAGCAACATTGACAGCTGCTGCAACAGTAGCATACATTTATTTTTTTGTACGAAAGTAACATATTGTCTCTGAACTTGCCTGTGGAAGATTTGGACAGTATACTTAGAAGTTTGGAAATAGGTCGGCGCAGGTCCTTATAATTCGCTGACATAGCCCAAAAAAAGTATATGAATATTCATAAAATTAACCAAGGTTATCCAATGAATTTGGAAGTAAACATTTGACCATGAAACTTGATATACACTTGTGTGAGATTGTTCTGTCGAAATTAACCTTCTTGATAACAGCCCCTGCACAGAAGTTCTTCCAACGCCAACAAACCACGGAGATGATCAAGTGGTCCAGGAACCTGCAAAAGCACAATTAAGTGTATGCATTGTCATGTGCACAAGGATACATGCACAAGTACAGTACAATCGTCTACGCACACCAGCTGCTCCTAATCACCTGCCTGAAATATTTACCTGGCAGTTGACATTATATTCCAGGTCCGTTATTAGTGTTGGCCTGTTGGGTCGTCGTCGGCGGTAGCATTATTATGTTTGCTACTGCTGCCGCCGCCGCTTCTTCTTCCTCCTCTTCCTCTTCCTGTCCGTGATTGCGTCCCACATATACTCATCTTTCAGCTCTTTCTTACCATCCATATCCTGGCTAGCTGTTTGCTGCCTCAACCAAAACACACCCACACACAATGGGCACCATGACTCTGCCGCCTGGCTTCCGCTTCCACCCGACCGACGACGAGCTCGTGGGCTACTACCTCAAGAGGAAGGTGGACAACCTCAAGATCGAGCTCGAGGTCATCCCCGTCGTCCATCTCTACAAATCCGAGCCATGGGAGCTACCAGGTGTGTGTGTGTATGTGCGTGCTTACTAGGTTTTTCCAGTACGTCGTTGCCTGCTGTCCTGTACTCATGTTGTTGATCTCGTTCCCAGAAACAAGCTAGTGAAAACACGAGACGTGCCCACAACATTTAATAAAATATTGATGTGTGTAATCTGTAAGGTGATCGTTATGATGGTCCACAATGCAACCGAAATATGTTACAGTAGTCTATGCGTCCACCAATTAATGCACTTACTCTACTCTGCATCAGCTTGACCACGGCTCCCATACACATCAATCAAAATCCCCAATGCGTCTAAATATTCCACCACTACTGCGGCGCAGCAATCCTCCTTCGTATCTTTATCTCTTGCACACATCCCTTCTCCTCATATGTATCAGTACTAAAGCATAGCAGAGAGGTCTGCTCGCTAGATACAGAACTAAAGCATAGCAGAGAGGTCTGCTCGCTAGCATGGAAACCAGATACTCCAAGTTGAGATTGCGGTATCCGCACCCTCTCGAGCGTTCCCGGTGTCACCGTGGGCCAATCCACGCTGGCTCTCCCATGATCCCCGGCATCTGCACGGGCTAGATCTGAGACACCTCCCCATGCCGCCATCATCCGCTGTATGCCTGTATACACCGTCGCGACGGCGCTATTCGGTGCTGTACAGAGGGACGTGACAGTGGTATTTGGCGGCGTACGGACGGAGCTATTGCAGAAGGATACACACGCGCCCAAATGCACGTTCGCAAAGGCATATCCGCATGGAGCAGAGGCCAGCGATGCTGATGGCCATAAGAAACAGTGGCCACGCCATCGGAGAGCACAAAGGAGGAGAAAAGGATGGAGAAATCGCAGACTAAGCAAAGAACGGACCTGATGCGGTCGCAAATGTCGCCGGAGGTCGATGAGAAGAGCGCCATCGGTGGTCACGAAACCCTAAGCATCCCTTTCCGAAACCTTCGCCAGTGGAAGCTGTCTCGGCCGGCCCAAACCCTTGGCGTCGAGGCTAGGCGTCAAGTGCTTCTAGAGAGAACGGGAGAAATCCATGAGCAGTTATTGTTTAGACGAGAGTATAGAAATATTGTACATATGTCCAAAACGCATAGAAAGAGAAATATCAGTGATATTAACCATCTCTTATCAGGTTGTTTATACTGTACAAAGAGACTATATTATAAATATACATATACTATTAATGAGAAAATAAAAAATAACTATATTTCAAACGTATAATTTTATTTGGACAAGTTTCTTATTTAAGCAAGATTTTTTACCTATAGGATATATAGAAACTGTACCAACATACAATCAGGTAACTAGTTCATTTTAAATGCCAAAAATTGTTCAAATGACTCAAAATTTCTACAAAAAAATTAGAAATGTTTTGACATCCAATAAACTCATTTTAAAACATATATCTTTTTAAAAAGATATTTAATTGCCTCAAATAATTAGATTTTGCTTTTCGGAAATAAAAAAATAAGCGAAAAATCGAATAATTACGAGGACTTCTATGAGATTTATTAACATGATTCAGACATGTTTTGCGCTTTAGAAGCACTATGGAACATACTTAGTTCAATCTAAGCAAAATTTACTATTTACTATGTTTTTCACAATATGTCTTATCAGAAATATCATACGAAGACGGTTTTATGTTTACAAGTTTCTAGTATATTCACTAACATCTAAGACAGTTTGTATAGTCTAGATGACTCTAATAATATCTTTATTTGAGATGGTTTCATATACAGAAGTGTCTAATATACTAACCAAAATATAAGACAATTCTTATAAACTTAATGCCTCAAAAGGTATATTTATTTGAGACGGTTTTCAAAACCAATATGTATTAAATTAATATAAGACATTTCCTATCATATATCTGTCTCAAAAACATTCTTCATAAAAGACGGATCTCCAACAAACCGTCTTAACTTACTCATCACCATATGATAAAAGACACTTCTATAAAATGCACTGATATTTGTCTTAAGATGTATGTCTTAAATAAGCATATTTCTAGTAGTGGGCACTGTTTTCCTGTCATATTGGACAGTAAAAGAGAGGGGCGAAGTGACTGTGGTCACTTCGGCCTGGCCGACTGAGGCGCGTGTGTCAGGATACGGCGTCAGGCGTCCCCTGCATTAAATGCGCCTTCGAAGCGGTCGGTTGGTGGGGCGGTCCGGCCAAGGTTGCTTTACAACGAAGCCTGCCCGAGCCGGGCTTCGGGAGAGCCGAGGAGGTGCCCACTGCCTGAGGAGGCCCTTGGGCGAGGTGTGAACTTGTCTGGGACTACTCCTCCAGCCCGAGGCTAGGCTCGGGTGAGGTTGCGTCCCTTGGGTAGAAGAAGCCTTGACTTGAACCGCGCCCGTCAGTTGGTCTGAGGGTGTTTACCAGCTGTGATTAGGAGTGTTGGGGGTACCCCTAATTATGGTACCCGACAGTAGCCCTCGAGCCTCGAAGGGAGTGTTGGTACCCGCTTGGAGGCTTTTTGCCGCATTTTCGGTGAGGGGACCGGCCTTTCTCGGTTTTGCTTTGTTCTGGTGGGTGCGCGCGAGCGCACCCGCTGGGTGTAGCCCCCGAGGCCTCGGAGGAGTGGTTTGACTCCTCTGAGGTCTGAATGCTTTTTGTGGTGCCTCAGCCGGTCTGATCGTTCCCTCATGCGGTTTGGCCGTTGCCCGGGTGCATGGTCAAGTTCCAAGTTATCAAGCTGGTTTGTTGACGCTGTCAACAGTTTGGCCGTAGCCGGGTGCGAGAGCAGCCCTCGAGCCTCTACACGGAGCGAGAGGACGATCAAGGACTTTCCCGACTTTTATCATACGCCCCTGTGTCTCCTTTCCGCAAGGAGGAGGGGGGAAAGCGCCATGTTGCCCTCGGAGGGCGCCGAACATGGTGTTTCCGGTGAGCTGCTATCGGGTGATCCGAGTGGACGCCCGTGCCCTGTTCGTTAGGTGTTGGCTGGTGGCCCAGAGGCGCGCTCCAAAAGTACCTGCGGGTGATTCGCTAGACCCAGACCCCTTCAAAAGTGTCCGAGGGCTCGATGCCTCCCTCCGGTGGGATTCCATTACAAATCATTCCCGCCGGTCTCGGAAATGTCCTAGGGTACCTCGGGAGTGTAGCCCGAGCCTCGACCATGTATCGGACGTATCCAGAGTCATCCCTCACTCTGCGTGCTCTGGGGCGACTGTCGAACCCTTTCGAGGGGCCAGCCTACGAACCCCTGATCAGTAGTGGGCGCGGAGCCCGAGTGCTCTGGGGCGGCTGTCGAACCCTTACGAGGGGCCAGCCTTCGAACCCCTGATCAGTAATGGGCTTGAAGCCCGAGTGCTCTGGGGCGGCTATCGTAACCCTTCCGAGGGGCCAGCCTTCGAACCCCTGATCAGTAGGAGGGCTCGGGGCCTGCTTCCTTCGCCGAGAAGGATCCTTTCCGAAACATCTCCTTTCCCGGTCCCTGTAGCGAGAGAGAGAGAGAGAGAGAGAGGAGGGGAAGGATATGTATTTAAATAAGGTGGCGCACCTTTTCTGACGCGGTCATCATGGCGGAGGTGAAGCGACGCCCGTCTCGCCTGCCAGAGGTGTCGCCTGCTCCGCCGGGGAGTTAATGCGACAGGACGGGCGATTCACGTGGCGCCCGTTGTGCGTGCGAGCCGTTCGAGGAACGGGACACGGGTGCGTCGTCTTCACGCCGTGGGAGAGGGCTCTCCTGTTGCTTCAGGAGGGGACGCGAGCCTGTAGGTGATCTGACCGCTGCTTCCACTCGTCCGCCGCTGCAGTTACTGCCGGCCCACTTTTGGCCATGCCAACCATCGTGCCTACCCCCGCGGCTGACTGACCCATGGCTATCGCCTTTAATTGGCACTGTTGGGTCACACGCGGGGCCGCCTCGAGTCGTGGTACTGGTTCCATAGTCGAGGAGGCGCGACATTCGGTGTGAGTGGCGGTGCAGTTTCTTGCACGTCGTAACCGACGCGCCGGTTACATGACATGCGGGCCCGCTTCCTTTGTGCTGGTCTGCCGGATGTGGTCGGAGCCGAAAGGGCGTACAGTTGCGGTGCGGTTGGATGCCTGTCGCGTGGCAGTCCACCCTTTCGGCCACCAGTTTCTGCGAAGATGGGAGAGCGCTTGTAACCGCGGGACGGTTACATACCTCGTGTGCGGCGGTTCGCCTTCTTCGTGCTACGAATCAACTCGTATGACGTGGGGGTCCCAGCCCCGGGTCGTAGGGGGAGAACCCTGGAGCATGTCAGTGGAGACTTCACCCGTGACGCTAAGGGGTGCAAGTGAGCAGGTCTGCCTATAAAAGGGGATCGATCCCCCGGGCAGTGGTCATGCCTTCATTCTCCCCTCATGCATTGCGCCCCTCCACCTTTCGAGCCCCCGGATGGGGTGCACCAGCGTCGCCTTGCTCTTGCTATCGTTGGAGGAGCGTGGCCTCGTGGAGATCGGCGCCCTTCAGCCATCGCTCGGCTTCAAGGATTTTTGTCGTGCAGCCCGACTGCATTCCCTCACCAATGGCCAGTTTGGTGGGGAGAAGCAAGCCGGGCTGCGGCCTCTGCTCCGCCCTCAGCTTCAAGGATCTTCGTCATCCTTGCTGAGGCAGAGGGCAAGCTGAGCCAGGGTTCTACCTCCTGCATGGGTCGGCAGGACGTCTCCTCCTTCAGCATTCAGGGGAGAAGGCGCTCACCGGCCCTGCGGAGGGGGCGAACTTCGGCAACGCTGGACCGGTTGGCCGCAAGCGTCGTCAGCTCCAGCGTGCCTGGCTCGCTGGCTTAGCTGGCTCTGCCGTGGCCTCCGATGCTGCCTCCTGCCGCTTGATCCGGGCGCGGCCGTCCATCCATCGCGCGGGTGACTGTTGCGCCGTGCGCACCGGGGGATCGTCCAAGATGCCGTACGCCGCATAGGCGGCGTTCGTGTTCTTGGATTGTCTTGTCCTCACTCGGGCACGACGCCTCCGCGCGGAGGTCGGGGCCTGCCCGTCCGCGAGGACTTGAGTGGGGATCTGCTAGTGCAGGCTGGGGCGTCCGCCATTCGTCAGCGTGGCGCTGGTGCACAGGTGGCCGCTATCGTCGGTGCTGAGGTGGTGGCAGCCAGAGAAGGTTTCTCCACCGACGAGACCATCGACGCCATCTACGGTCGGACCCCGGCTCTTTGGCCTTGATGGCTTGTCCTCGCCCCTCGAGCGGAGACGTGGGCGAGGGCCTCGTCACAGCAGCGTCTGCCCTGAGGTCATCGCTGCTGCTGTTTAGACGCTCGAAGCGGGGGTCGTTGTCGCTGTTGGTGTAGTGGTCGCCGGCGAGCCACTTGGAATTTGTTATCCCGCGGGCCCCCTAGTGTGGAGGTTGTTCATACCCGTGGGAGCGGAACCGGAGTCCCGTTTGTAAGGGAATATACTGGGTTTTTGTCGGAGCAAAATGTAACCGCTTCAAGTACTTAGACATTTGTTGTAGGTCGGGAGAACCACCGAGGGTTCTGCCGACGTCTAAGCCTGTGTAGCATAGTTACCCCAAGTATATGTGTTTGTTCTTTGTGGCTGTCGAGGCCTGAACATTTGGGTATTTCGAGCATAAAGCTGTGTTTCTTCCTCATTCCGAGCACTAGGACTTGCCTGTTGGCTAGCCGAACCACTTAATCGAGCGTGAGTTGCCTGTCGCGGAAGGTGGCGAGTGAGGTATCCGTATCCCGGAGGCGTAGTAGTCCCTCGGCTCGGTCGGCCTTGCCGCTCTAGGCCTCTCTTGCTCAGTTTTTAGGACCCTCGGCTACTCTACGATGAGCCGGAGCCGGAGGCAGCGGTGTTGGCGCAGATAGAGGCAGAGTCGGCTCAGAAAGAGACTTCGTTGGCCCGGGAGCTGGCGGCTTCCCAGGTTGAGGAAGATGCGGCAGTAGCAGCTGGAGCCTGGACAAGACATCTGCTGGCGCGGTGCTGGCGTCCTCCCTTGGGTGGAGGTCCCTTCGCCCAGGTCGCCGCCCGAGGCCGGGCCAGGTTTCCGCCGAGGGTGGAAACAACGCCGAGGGTGCTGCTGCTCCCCCTGCCGATGCCTGAACCTGCAGGAACAGTTTGTCTGTAGCATGCACACATTTTTCGCGGCTGCCGAGGCCTAAACACTTTATCGTCGTGTTTAAAAAGCTGTGTTTTCTTTCCTCTCGTTTCGAGCATCACGACTTGTCTGTCAATAGCAGAATCGTCTATCCAAGCGAGAGTTACTTTTCGCGGAAGGTGATGAGTTAGGTATCCGTATCTCGGAGGCGTAGGAGTCCCTCGGCTCGGTCGGCCTTGCTGCTTACGTGCACTCTCATTCGGTCGTAGGATTCCATTATTGATACGGTCGAGAAGGCACGAAAGTCGTTTTCTACCCGAGTGTTTGGACTTGTTCGGTAGCAGGATCGCTTATCCGAGCGGGAGTTACTTCTCGCGGAAGGTGATGAGTGAGGTATCCGTATCCCGGAGGCGTAGGAGTCCCTCGGCTCGGTCGGCCTTGCCGCTTACGTGTACTCTCGTCGTTCTCAGGATCCCGCTACCGATACGAAAGTCGAAAGCACAAAGGTCGTTTTGGTAAAAAAATTTTCCGAGGAAAATTTTGACGTAGAGGGGGTTCCCCCCTTCTAGCCCTCGAGGGAGGGTCAGGCTTTGCTTAGGCAAGGCCGACCCTTCCTTGACGGTTAGACTTTGTGTATGTAAACGAGGTACATGAACGACTTAAAACATCTTAAGGGTAGAAGCGATGTAGTTGTTGGATGTTCCAAGCGTTGCTGTAGACCTCGCCTTGGTCGTTGGTCAGCTTGTATGTTCCGAGCTTCAAAATCCTAGCGATGATGAAGGGCCCTTCCCAGGGAGGAGTGAGCTTGTGGCGCCCTCGGGCGGCCTGTCGCAGATGAAGCACCATGTCTCCCACTTGGAAGCCTCGGGGTCGAACGCTTCGGGCGTGGTAGCGTCGCAGCGACTGCTGGTACTGTGCCAAATGTAGTAAGGCGACGTCCCGAGCCTCTTCGAGCTGGTCAAGCGAGTCCTCTCGGCTGATCTGGTTGCTTCGGTCGTCGTACATCCTGGTCCTCGGGGAGTCGTATTCTAAGTCCATGGGGAGGACGGCCTCGGCCCCATAGACTAGAAAAAATGGCGAGAAACCCGTGGCATGGCTCGGCGTCGTCCTCAGACTCTAGACTACCGAGGGTAGCTCTTTCATCCACCGCTTGCCGAATTTGTTGAGGTCGTTGTAGATCCTCGGTTTGAGCCCCTGCAAAATCATACCATTGGCACGCTCCACCTGCCCATTCGTCATGGGGTGAGCTATGGCGGCCCAGTCCACACGGATGTGGTGGTCGTCGCAGAAGTCCAGGAACTTTTTCCCGGTGAACTGTGTGCCATTGTCGGTGATGATGGAGTTTGGGACCCCGAATCGATGGATGATGTTGGTGAAGAACGCCACCGCCTGCTCGGACCTGATGCTAGTCAAGGGTCGGACCTCGATCCACTTGGAGAATTTGTCGATGGCGTCCAGCAGGTGCGAGAAGCCCCCGGGTGCCTTCTGCAAGGGGACCGACGAGGTCTAGACCCCACACAGCAAACGGCTAGGTGATGGGTATCGTCTATAGGGCCTGAGCGGTCAGGCGTGTCTGCTTTGCGTAGAATTGACACCCCCGGCAGGAGCGAACAATCCTAGCGGCGTCGGCCACTGTGGTTGGCCAGTAGAAACCTTGTTGGAAGGCATTCCCCACGAGGGCTCGAGGTGCTGCATGGTGGCCGCAAGCCCCCGAGTGTATTTCTTGCAACAGCTCTCGTCCTTGGGCGATGGATATGCATCGTTGGAGGATGCCCGAGGGGCTACGGTGATAGAGCTCCTTTTCATCACCCAGCAAGATGAATGATTTGGCGCGCCGAGCCAGTCGCCGAGCTTTGGCCTTGTCGAGGGGAAGCTCTCCTCGGAGGAGATATTCCAGGTACGGGGTCTACCAGTTCGGATCTGGTGTGACCCCATTCTGTTCCCCCATGACGGGCAAGGCCTCCTCCTCGATGGCCGAGGGTACCTCGAGCTCGGCCGAGGCCTCCTCGGGCTCGGGCGAGGGTATCTCGGGCTGGGCCGAGGCTTTCTCGGGCTCGGGCGTGTCGTTGATCTTGACGGTTGATTGATGTAGGTCTCTGGAGAAGACGTCCGGGGGAACCGTTGTCCGCCCCGAGGCTATCTTCGCCAGCTCATCCATAGTCTCGTTGTACTGTCGGGCGATGTGGTTGAGCTCCAGCCCGTAGAACTTGTCTTCCAGGCGCCGGACTTCGTCGCAGTAGGCTTCCATCCTCCGGTCGTGACAGTGGGAGTTCTTCATGACTTGGTCGATGACAAGCTGCGTGTCGCCACGAGCGTCGAGGCGCCGGACCCCTAGCTCGATGGCGATGCACAGCCCGTTAACCAGAGCCTCGTACTCGGCCACGTTGTTTGATGCCGAAAAATGGAGGCGTATGACGTAGCGGAGATGCTTTCCGAGGGGTGAAACGAAGAGCAAGCCAGCGCCTGCCCCTGTTTTCATGAGTGACGCATCGAAGTACATGGTCCAAAGCTCTGGTTGGATTGAAGTTGTCGGCAACTGGGTGTCAGTCCACTCAGCCAGGAAGTCTGCCAAGACCTGGGATTTTATTGCCTTCCGAGGGGTGAATGATAGCGTTTCGCCCATGAGTTCCACGCCCACTTCGCTATCCTACCCGAGGCCTCACGGCACTGGATGATCTCCCCCAGGGGGAAGGATGACACCACAGTCACCGGATGAGACTCGAAGTAGTGTCGCAACTTTCGCCGTGTCAGGATCACTGCGAAGAGCAGCTTCTGGATCTATGGGTAGTGGATCTTGGTCTCGGAAAGCGCTTCACTGATGAAGTAGACTGGCCTCTGGACGAGTAGTGCATGCCCTTCTTCTCGTCTCTCGACTACGAGCGCGGCGCTGACCACCTGAGTGGTCGCGGCTACGTAGATCAAGAGGGGTTCTCCTGCAGCGGGGGGCACCAGGATGGGCGCGTTTGTAAGGAGCGCCTTAAGGTTCCCGAGGGCTTCCTCGGCCTCGGGGGTCCAAGTGAAGCGCTCGGCCTTCCTTAAGAGGCGGTACAGAGGCAAGCTTTTCTCGCCAAGGCGTGAGATGAAGCGGCTCAGAGCCGCAAGGCATCCCATGACCCTTTGTACTCCTTTCAAATCCTTGATCAGTCCCATGTTGGTGATGGCCGCGATTTTCTCCGAATTGGCCTCGATGCCCCGCTTGGAGACGATGAATCCAAGGAGCATGCCTCGGGGGACTCCGAAGACACACTTCTTGGGATTGAGTTTCACGCCTTTTGCTCTCAGACACTTGAATGTCGTTTCAAGGTCGGAGAGGAGGTCGGAGGCTCTCTTCGTCTTGACAACGATGTCATCGACGTAAGCCTCGACCGTTCTACCGATGTGTTCTCCAAACACGTGGTTCATGCACCTCTGGTAGGTGGCGCCTGCATTCCTCAAACCAAATGGCATTGTAGTATAACAGTACATGCCAAAAGGTGTGATAAAAGAAGTCACGAGCTGGTCAGACTCTTTCATCTTGATTTGGTGATAGCCTGAGTAGGCATCGAGGAATGATAGGGTTTCGCACCCATTAGTGGAGTCCACAATTTGATCGATGCGAGGTAGAGGGTAGGGAACTTTCGGACATGCCTTGTTGAGACCAATGTAGTCTACACACATCCTCCATTTCCCATCCTTGTTCCTTACAAGAACAGGGTTAGCTAACCATTTGGGATGGAATATCTCTTTGATGAACCCTGCCGCGAGTAGCTTGTGGATTTCCTCGCCTATGGCTCTGCACTTTTCTTCGTCAAAACGGCGCAGTGTTTGCTTCACGGGTCGGGCTCTAGCTCTAATGTCCAGTGAGTGCTCAGCGACATCCCTCGGTATGCCGGGCATGTCCGAGGGACTCCACGCAAAGACTTCGGCGTTTGCGCGGAGAAAGTCGACGAGCACTGCTTCCTATTTGGGGTCGAGCTCGGAGCCGATTCGGACTTTCTTGCTGGTGTCGTTTCTGGGGTCGAGAGTGATGGACTTGACCGCCTCGACTGGCTCGAAGTTGCCGGCGTGCCGCTTCGCGTCGGGTGCCTCCTTGGAGAGGCGTTCCAGGTCGGCGATGAGGGCCTCGGACTTAGTGAGGGCCTCAGCATACTCCACGCACTCCACGTCGCATTCGTACGCGTGGAGGTACGTGGATCCGACGGTGATGATCCCGTTCGGGCCCGACATCTTGAGCTTGAGGTAGGTGTAGTTGGGGACGGCCATGAACATGGCGTAGCGTGGCCTTCGCATCACCGCATGGTAGCTTCCTCGGAACCCGACGACCTCGAAGGTGAGAGCTTCCTTTCGGAAGTTGGAGGGAGTCCCGAAGCAGACGGGTAAGTCGATCCGTCCAAGGGGTAGGATTCGCTTCCCGGGCATGATCCCATGGAAGGGTGCCGCACCGGGCCAGACCTCGGACCTATCAACCCCCAAGAGTTCTAGGGTCTCAACGTAGATGATGTTAAGGCTGCTGCCTCCGTCCATGAGGACTTTGGAGAGCCTAACATTGCCGATGATCGGATCGATGACGAGCGGGTACCTTCCTGGGCTTGGCATGAAGTCGGGGTGGTCGCCTCGGTTGAAGGTGATAGGCTTGTCGGACCAGTCTAGGTAGACTGGTGCTGCCACCTTCACCAAGCAGACCTCCCGGTGCTCCTACTTGCGGTGTCGAGCCGAGGCGTTCGCCGCCTGCCCGCCGTAGATCATGAAGCAGTTGTGGACCTCCGGGAACTCCTCTTCCTTGTTGTCCTCCTTCGTGTCGTTGTCATGGCCCTTGCCATCTTCCGCCGGGGGCCGGTCTTATGGAAGTAGCGCCGGAGCATGACACATTCTGCGAGGGTGTGCTTGACAGGCCCCTAGTGATAGGGGCACGGCTCCTTGAGCATCTTGTCAAACGCGCCGGCCCCTCCAGGAGGTTTCTGAGGGTTCCTGTGCTCAGTCGGAGCGACGAGATTCGCGTCAGCGGCGTCGTGCTTCTCTTGCGACTTGTTCTTGGCCTTTTTCTTCGTGCCCCGCGGGGCGGACGCCTCGAGGGCGTCTTTCTTCGGCTCTCCCTGAGGCTGCTTGTCTTTTTGGAAGATGGCTTCGACCGCCTCTTGACCCGAGGCGAACTTGGTGGCGACGTCCATCAGTTCGCTCGCACGGGTGGGAGTCTTGCGCCCCAGTTTGCTCACCAGGTCTCGGCAAGTGGTGTAGGCAGGGAAAGCCCCGATGACATCCGAGTCGGTAACGTTGGGCAGCTCGATGCACTGCTTCGAAAACCACTGGATGTAGTCTTGGAGGGACTCCCCTGGCTGCTGGCGGCAGCTTCGGAGGTTCCACGAGTTCCCAGGGCGCACGTATGTTCCTTGGAAGTTCCCCGCGAAAGCCTTGACCAGATCGTCCCAGTCGGAGATCTGCGTAGGTCGCAGATGCTCCAGCCAGGCTCGGGTGGCATCGGAGAGGAAAAAGGGGTAGATTACGGATGATGAGGTTGTCATCATCCGCCCCTCCCAACTGGTATGCCAGTCGGTAGTCCACGAGCCACAGCTCCGGTCTCGTCTCCCCCGAGTACTTGGTGATGGTAGTCGGGGCTTGGAAACGGGCAGGGAATGACGCTTGTCGTATGGCCCGGCTGAAGACTCACGAACCGGGTGGATCGAGTGAGGGGCTACGATCCTCCTCGCTGTCGCAGCGTCCCCCACGCCTGGGATGGTAGCCTCGGCGCACCTTCTCGTCGAGGCGGGTTTGACGGTCGAGATGGTGGTGCTCGCTGCCGAGGCAATCTCAGGCGGCAGGCGCCTCATCCCGTGTGCTCTCGGGATGGACCGAGGCTTCCCGCATGCGTCGGGAGGACACCGCATGATGCTCCGAGGGGTCAGCTCGCCTGCGGGAGGCGGAGCTCTCGGCTCATCGAACTACGGCGCCTTCCAGGAGATCCTTGAGTTCGCCCTGGATGCGCCGTCCCTCGGTGGTGGATGGCTCCGGCATGGCTCGAAGTAGCATCACCGCTGCAGCTAGGTCCTGGCCAGACCCGCTGACGGCCGGGGGCAGCGCTGCCCTGGCATTGTCAACGATGCGGCGCTGGATGTCCCGGGCCCGATGATAGGCTTCTCCGGCGAGTGCTCGGCCTGCCCACTCCTGTTCGATGTTCTGTCGGAGCTGCACAAGCCGGCCTGCTTCCCCATCGGCCTGGGCCTACATCTCACGGATTTGATCGAGTTGTATGTCCCGACCCCCACAGGGACTGGGACCACAGCTAGCTCCCGCGGGATGTCAACGCGAGATGCGGGCCCAGGGGGATCGTCAACCTCCGGCATACCGAGGTGGTTGCCTTCGTTGTGATCTCCCTGATCGACATGGAAACATTCGCGACTTGGGACGTAACCCTCGTTGTCAAGGCCGCGGCCATCGTCAGAACAACCGGAGAGGCAGTGGTCACATGCGATCATGAAGTCCCTCATGGCAGCGGGGTCATTGAGGCTAGAGAAATCCCAACCGAAGTCGGGGTCGTCCTCTTCCTCAGAACCCGCCAGCCCGAAGGTTGAGACAGCTGTCAGTCGGTCCCAGGTCGACCACATATGGTACCCCGGAAGGTTTGGATACGCCTTTACAAAGGCGCTCACATTAGCGGAATCGCTAGGTGGGTCGAAGCTGAATCGAAAGGGTACGGGATGGAAAACGGACGGTACCTCTCGATCGATGGACGGTGTGAAGTCGCGTTAGGGGCGGAGAACACCGTCATCTCAGGTACGAGGGTAACGCCCATCAGATCCTCTGCGACGGTGCTGGCATCATCAGTCCGCTTGGGGTTGACACGTCGCGGGGAAGTGACACCTACCATTGTCTCAGGTGCGAGGACAATGCCTGGCATGTCCCCCGGGGGAGTGCCGGCGTCGTCGACTCGCTCTGGTGCGACAGCCGACAAGGTGCTGCCTCCTGCGTGGCCATGGTTGCCCCGTCTTCGCCTCCTCTAGTGAGGAGGGTGGCAGGGACGACCAGAGTGCTCCTCTTCTGCCGCGAGGAGATGCTGTCGTCGAGCTCTCCGTCGCCGGGCGAGTCGAAGACTGTCGCTGTCGTCGCGCCGTGAGGGGAGGAGTACCATGTCGTAGCTGCCGTCGAGGGACATGAACCCGAGACTCCCGAAGCGGAGCACCATCTCGGGCTGAAGAGGTTGCTGAAGACTTCCCATCTGGAACTCAACGGGAAGGTGTTCGTCAACATGCAGCAGGCCCCTACCTGGCGCGCCAACTGTCGCCGTTTTGGACCCGGGGGGTCCCTGGACCGACGAGTGAAATCGCTGCGTGCCCCTGCCCAGATGGGTTGGCGCGGGATGGAACACAAGAGGTGGGGGAAGCCTTGTATTATCCTGCACCAGGGGTGCCGCTCGTAGTAGGGGTTACAAGCGCGTCATGTGAGGGAGAGTGAGGTAGAGAGTGGGAGCCTGTTCGTCCGCTCCTTCCCTCGCGTGAACCCCCCTCCAGGATGGGCCTAGACCTCCCTTTTATAGACGTAAGGAGAGGGTCTAGACGTACAATGGGGGGTGTAGCTATACGCTAACGTGTCCGGCAGAGAGATGCCCTAGCCGTGTGTACATGCCATCGTGGCTGTCGGGGGAGAGCTTGAGCCCTGTACACGTGGTAGCGTGGCTGTCGGAGAAGAGCCTGAGCCCTGTAGGAGCACAGCTGGCAGTGCGGCAAGGATCCTGCTGACGTCTCCTTGCTGCCGTAAGGGGCTGAGAGCCACCGGCGTCATGGTTGCATGCGCGACACCATCATTACCCGTTGCCGGGGTAAGCCAGATGGGACGCCAGTCTTGTTCCTTGTAGCCTGAGCTGGCTAGGGATAGGGTAATGATGTATCCCCTGTTGGCGCGGTCGGTCCGAGCCCAAGGTCGGGCGAGGCAGAGACTTCTCTTGAGGCCGAGGCCGGGGTCGGGCGAGGACGCGATTCCTCCTGAGACCGAGGTCGAGGCCGAGTCCAGGGGTCGGGCGAGGCGGAGACCTCCTCCCAAGGCCGAAGCCTGAGGTCGAGGCCGAGTCCGGGGGTCGGGCGAGGCGGAGACCTCCTCCCGAGGCCGGAGCCTGAAGTCAGGCGAGGCGGAGCTTCCTATTGCGCCCAAGGCCAAACTCGGTGGTTGATTCGTGACTTGTTGTCAGTCTTCGCCTGGGTGGTTGGCACGGCAGTCGGAGCGGGGCGAGCGGCGCTATTTTCCTGTCATATCGGAAAGTAAAAGAGAGGGGCAAAGTGACTGCGGTCACTTCGGCCTGGCCGACTGAGGTGCGTGTGTCAAGATACGGCGTCAGGCGTCCCCTGCATTAAATGCGCCTGCGAAGCGGTCGGTTGTTGAGGTAGTCCGGCCAAGGTTGCTTCACAACGAAGCCTGCCCGAGCCGGGCTTCGGGAGAGCCGAGGAGGTGCCCGTTGCCTGAGGAGGCCCTCGGGCGAGGCGTGAACTTGTCTGGGACTACTGCTCCAGCCCGAGGCTGGGCTCGGGTGAGGTCGCGTCCCTTGGGTAGACAAAGCCTTGACTTGAACCGCGCCCGTTAGTTGGTCTGAGGGTGTTTACCAGCCGTGATTAGGAGTGTTGGGGGTACCCCTAATTATGGTACCCGACATCTGGTTTCAATTAAATCAAACACATAGTAAATTATCAAAGTCGATGTCATGGTTTGGTCTGATTGCGTCCTGCCTAGATCTAAGTATTCAAATCTAAATAACGGGTGTAGATTCATCTGAATTCCAGAGTATTTGCCAAATCAAATCCTGTCCAATTATTGTTGTCAATCTCATTTTGTTCGATTCTCGATTATATCTTTTAGACCCAGATTTTATAATCTCAAAATATCTGCGATTTTCTTTTAAAAAAGGAAAATGGAAAAATCTACAAAAAATCTTCTCTCGACGCCGCCCTCTGATGGGATATTTCCTGTCTTGCCGTCGACCTTATCCCCCATGCATGCGTGCCCTGCTTCTCCCACGGCAGCTCACCTCTGCCCTCTAGCTTGCCGAGCTCCTCCCCATCTCCTTCCTCGCCCTCCTGCGCTCGCCCATGGCCTCCCCTCTCCCTGCTCGCCTCATCAGTTCTCGACCTTGGAGCTCGCCCATGGCGCCTAGATTTCCCCATGTCCGACTGGTGCTCCTCCTTGCTCCTTGGTGCTTCCTGCTCGTCCATGGCGCCCGGCCTCTACTGCTCAGATTTCGTCCGTGCCGAGATCCCTTCGTCGTGTCCCATCTCCCAAGGTCGTGTGCATCTTCTTGGCCGACGCCAATTCACATCCTCCATCCCTAGCTCGGCCCTATCTTCTCTATGCCGTGGTCGCCCCTTTCGCAATGGCGTGGTCGGTGTTTCCCAGCGAAGCTCAACGTCACCCGGTCGTGCACACTCCGGCCTCCTCCCGTCCATGGCCGACTAGCCCGCCATGGTGGCGCGTGTCCCTGCACCCTACTTGTCCCTGGCCCTCATGTCGGCTCGCCTCGTCGTAGAATTCTAAGAACCAGCGCTGTGGCTTTCTCCCTACCCCTCCCCAGCGTCTCGACGAGCCAACTCGCTCCAGACTTGATCTCGCCGTCGTTCCTCATCTTTACGCCGACTTCCAGCTCGCCAGTCGAGCTCCTCCCTCATGCTCGGATCCGGCCGTTGACGCCTAGCCATGTGTTCTTCCTCCTAGCTCGCGGGTGCCATCGTTCCGTGTGCTTGGCCATCAGAGTTTGCCGGCCATCACGACATCCCCAGTCTGTCATGCCGCGCTCCGGTCATCGATCGACGTCCGTCCTTGTTTCTCTGTCGTCCTTCACCAGCGCTTGGAACCACGCATGTTCATGGCGTTCTTTACCTCCATTCGCACACTAGGTGCTGCCCCTAGTCTGGCCGTCCTTGCAACTTTGGCGAGGGCGCTCTCTATTCGCTTCACCACAACGCCCAGACCCCCTCTTTCGTGCCATCAACACTAGAGTCTCACTGTCCCTCCTTCGATCTTGCTGATCATCGATGCGTTGCACATGTGTCGCAAGGTAAAGTCAGGTGAGGACAAAGCTAGCAGCATGATGTTCACCAAGTGCTCACCGTAATGGCAGAATTGGAAATCATAACTGTGCTTGTGGCCTTCAAGACAGATTAAATTATTGGTGAGCTATCATCGCTCTTGCTTTTTGTTTTAATATTTCTCATCAGTTTGGTATACTTGCGCTGTTAATGTGGATCGGTGACGTGCGCGTAAATCGCAGTAGTGAATTAGTGCAAGAATAAAATTTGATCGTGTAGAATAGTGAAATCTAGTACGTCGCTCGTCACATATTTGGTGTTATGCGTGGACCAGAAAGCGTCGTCAATTTCGTGGGTTCAAGTAGGATTTTAGTATGGCGAGTCGATTTGTTATTCCTGTTAGTCGCATTGTTAGATAGATTGAATAAATATGTGTGGTGGGATTTGTAAAGCTAGCGATAGGTTTAGTATCTCGAATGAGTAGTCGCCAGACTCCGTCAATGTTATGGTGTTAATTTTGCTGTATGATAAAGTGATGCTTTGCTTTAATTGTCATCATATTATACGTGTAATAAATAGTTAAACGAATTAAAAGAATGTGATGCCCTGTTTTAGTCGTCATTATACTCGAGGTTTAATGGTTGGTTAAACATCATAGATAGATGTTGCTTGCTCCTCCTAGTATCTAGGAGTGAGTAACATAGATAAATTTGTTTTTATGCAAATCCGAGAACTTTATAGTGGGGAAATGTATTTAGGCACTTCAAGTCTTTTTCTTCTAAGTTGTAGATGCCCCAGGTTGATAAGTTTAAGTTGTGGTGAAGTTAAGAAGATTTAGTGCTTAAGCATGGTTCACGAGTGCTTAATGTTTGAATTAGAATAGATAAATAAGAAGCACGAATATTATAGTTAGTCTTATATCGACAGCTGGCGTTTCCTATAATTGGTTCTAATGACTTGTTAGTAGTGTGTAATCCTTGACCGTGTAACATTGTATAGTATTGTGCTAGTTCTTCTTATATTCATACATGTGCATTATGCATTTCATTGATGTACGATAATTAATCACGTGATGCGGAGGACCAAAGACGAATCGACCACAAGAGGCTGGAAAGTGTGAGCCACTCACAAGGTGATGCTGATGGATGAACTTGAAGATGGACAGACGGAGCAAGTATCGAAACAAAAGCTGATCACCAAGTGATCGTCGTCTAACAAACACTAACCTAGTGTTATTCCAGGCAAGCCCCGGTGCATTTACCCCTTCCTTGTTATTTCAAACTCTTATCACTTGAAATGATGCATTAGGTGATAGGAGTTGAGTGATAAACAATTGCTCCATTTCCTTCCTTGGAACTATTTACCATTCCTTGATGCCGTTTTACTTAAAAGTTTTCTGATGCTTAGCCTTGCCTTAGAAAACAAAATGTTTTGTTTTAAACAAAGATGATGCTTCATATGGGATGGGAAGTTTCAAAGAAAAGACTTATGATGGTGAATCCATCATGGCCATGATGGGTTCAGCATCGGAAAAGATGTACCTCTGACAGGTACCAAACTTTGGGTTTTAAATGATAAAGACGAGACCGGTCGGGTGACTTGCACGAGAAGGAAGTCTCGGTGTAGTGTCTCCGTCTAAGTTGATCAAGGACCGTGTCGATGTAGGCTTGCTGATTGAGGACCCTTTAACTGGCCACATGCCTCATCATGGGTAAGCTTTGCCTCAGTCGGTCCAATACCAAAAAGGCCAACATGCAATGGGAGTGGAGAGATGGCGAGAGTAGCGTGTACCCTCCATGGCAAGAGGCTGGACGGTGGTGTATCTGTGCTCTCGGTTTGGCGTGAACCCGGTCTGGTCTTGAGAAACCCGGTGGAGAGTTGACATATGCAAGGGTTAAGTGCTACATATGTCCTGTGGTTAGAGATCCCCAGCTGGGCATTAATCAATTCGGATCACCGTTACTTCTTGGACATGAATACTTGGTCAATGCCCTACATGTAGCAATCCAGTGAACTGAAGGGATGATAAAATGACGGCTAGTGTAGGCCAAATGCTTGAACTAGGATAGAAAGAACTCTAGATGCAGGTAACTTTTACTTAACCTGACAAGTAAAATGAATTTTAAGGATCCACTCATAATAAGCTTTTCTGTAAAAGAGTCTTTGAATATTGTTAAACTTTACCTTGATTCCCAAAGCCAGCATATCCTTGAGAGTCTTTTTCCTTATACGGGTAAGACTTGCGAAAGTACACTTCGTACTTAGGGTTTTCGAACCCATGTTGTTGCAGGTACTAGTTTTGTTCTGCTGTGGATGGTGTTAAGCGCGGGTGGGAACGACCTTCTTATAGGTTAAAGTAGCTCTTCTATACTTCTTATTGAGGATTGTCATTGAGCTAGCATATATTTCAAACTTATAAATAATTTATAACATTTCAAAGTTTTATTCCTTTGAATCACTTTTGTAATCACTCCGATAAATATAATGTAAATTTGTTGTAACTTGTAACTTTTATAATAAAGAAATTCCGCTGCAAAATGTTGGTGTGTGATTGTGTTTACTTAATCTTGCGATCCTGGTTGTAAGTGGTTTATCTGGGGTCCTCGGGACACTCGGACGAATCCTGTTAAGTTATCTGGTGCACATGCATAGCCGTTTGAGGTCTTTGAGACAAGGGCAGGTGGCATGTGGGCTCAATAACTTGGGAGGTTCTGCCACAGTAAGTCCGGTCATTTTATAGCTAAATGTCTAATTTCTAGTGAAAGTGACAGGGATGAAGAGAAGAAGGGGAAGAAAAAGGAGAAGAAGAGATACTACAAGAAGAAGGGTGGCGATGTGCACGTGTGCGAGAATGGGACTCCGACGAGGAGCTCACCGACTCCTCCGACAAGGACGCCGCCACATCGTCATCAACAAAGGCCTCCTCTTAACCCACGTTGGCCACAAATGTCTCATGGCTAAGGATGGCAAGAAGAAGAAGAAGGTACACTCTAGAGCCACCCCCAAATATACAACATCTAGTGATGAGGGTAGCTCTAGCGATAATGAAGATGATTTACTTGCCGTTTTTGCCAATCGTAACATGGACAAATAAGAAATTAAATGAATTAATAAAAACCATTAACGAGAAGGATGATCTCTTGTAAGCCAAGAGGACTTCCTCATTAAAGAGAACAAAAAATTGTTAAATTAAAAAATTCTTGTGCTCTAGAAGTAGAGAAAAATGAAAACCTGTCTAAAGAGCTTAGCACATGCCATGATTCAATTTCTTGTCTTAGAATTGAGAATGATAATTTAGTTTCTAAGATTGAAGAATTGAATGTTTGCAATGATTTGATTTCCTATCTTAGAGACGAGAATGCTAGATTAAAATCTAAGATAGAAGAATTAAATGTTTGCAAATCATCTACATCTACTGTTGAGCATGTTTCCATTTGCACTAGATGTAGAGATATTAATATTGAAGCTATTGATGATCAATTAGCCATGATTAAACAACAAAATGATCACATAGCTAAATTAACTGTTAAAATTACCGAGCATGAGCTCGAAAATGAAAAATTTAAATTTACTCGTAGTATGCTCTATAATGGGGGACGCCCTAGCATTAAGGATGGCATTGGGTTCCAACAAGGGAGCCAATCCAATGTCAAGCTTAATGCCCCTAAGAAATTGTCTAAGTTTGTAAAAGGCAAGGCTCCCATGGTTCAGGATAGTGAGGGTTACATTTGTATCTTGCAAACTATCCCGAACACAAAATTAGGAAGATTCATGCTAGGAAACCTCACCATGTTTCTCAACATGCATTCATGTATAAAATGAGGCTTCTAGCTCTAGGCATACCACTCATATTAAAATGCCTAAAAAGAAAATTCCTACTACATCAAATGACCACAATGTTTTATTTAAGACTTTTGATGCTTCATATGTTTTAACTAACAAATCAGCAAAATAGTTGCCAAATATGTTGGGAGTAAACACAAGAGTCCCAAGACTTGTGTTTGGGTACCCAATGCTTGTTTCTAACGTCAATGGTCCCAACTGTTTGGGTACTTAAGAACAAGGCCTAAATTTGTTTTGTAGGTTTATGCATCCGGTGGTTCAAGTTGGATAATCGATAGCGGGTGCACAAACCACATGACTGGGGAGAAAAGAATGTTCTCCTCCTATGAGAAAAATGAAGATCCCTAAAGAGCTATCACATTCGAGGATGGAAATAAGGGTTTGGTCAAAGGTTTGGGAAAAATTGCTATATCACCTAACCATTCTATTTCTAATGTTTTTCTTGTAGATTCTTTAGACTACAATTTGCTTTCTGTTTCTCAATTATGTAAAATGGGCTACAACTGTCTATTTACTGATGTAGGTGTTACTGTCTTTAGAAGAAGTGATGATTCAATAGCATTTAAGGGAGTGCTAGATGGTCAGCTATACTTAGTTGATTTTAATGATAACCAAGCTGAACTAGACACTTGCTTAAATGCTAAGACTAACATGGGTTGGCTCTGGCATCGCCGACTTGCCCATGTTGGAATGAAGAATCTTCATAATCTTCTAAAGGGAGAACACGTTTTAGGACTAACAATGTTCATTTTGAGAGAGACAGGATTTGTAGCGCATGTCAAGCAGGGAAGCAAGTTGGAGTCCATCATCCACACAAGAACATTATGACAACTAACAGGCCGCTTGAGCTTCTCCACATGGATCTATTCGGCCCGATAGATTATATAAGCATCGGTGGGAGTAAGTACTGTCTAGTTATTGTGTATGATTATTCTCGCTTCATTTGGGTATTCTTTTTGCAAGAAAAATCTCAAACCCAAGAGACTTTAAGAGATTCTTAAGATAGGCTCAAAATGAGCTCTGATTGAGAATCAAAAAGATAAGAAACGACAATGGGACAGAGTTTAAGAACTCTCAAATTGAAGGATTTCTTGAGTAGGAGGGCATCAAGCATGAGTTCTCTTCTCCCTACACACATCAACAAAATTGTGTAGTGGAGAGGAAGAATAGAACTCTACTGGACATGGCAAGGACCATGTTTGATGAATACAAGACTCCAGACCAATTTTGGGCGGAAGCAATCAACACCGCTTGCTACTCCATCAACCGACTCTACCTTCACCGAATCCTCAAGAAAACATCATATGAACTCTCACTGAGCCCAACGGTTTCACAATTTTAGAGTCTTTGAGAGTAAATGCTTTATTCTTATTAAAATAGGTAGAAGTTCTAAATTTGCTTCTAAGGCTGTAGAAGGCTTTTTACTAGGGTATGACTCAAACACAAGGGCATATAGAGTCTTCAACAAATCCACTGGATTAGTTGAGGTTTCTTGTGACATTGTGTTTGATGAGACTAATGGCTCCCAAGTGGAGCAAGTTGATCTTGATGAACTAGATGATGAGAGGCTCCATGCGTTGCACTAAGGAACATAGCCATTGGGGATGTGTGTCCTAAGGAATCTGAAGAGCCCACAAGCACAAGATCAACCGTCATCTTCCATGCAAGCATCTCCACCAACTCAAGATGAGGAAGAGGCTCAAATTGATGAAGACGAAGATCAAGGGGATGAGCACCTCAAGAGGAGGACATTGATCAAGGGGGAGATGAAGATAAGAAAGATGTTCAAGAAATTAGGGATCAAAGACCACCACACCCAAGAGTCCACCAAGCAATTCCAAGAGATCACCCCGTCAACTCCATTCTTGTGACATTCATAAGGGGGTAACCACTAGATCTCGAGTTGCACATTTCTGTGAACATTACACTTTTGTGTCTTCTATTGAGCCATAAAAGATAGAGGATGCACTAAGAGATTCGGATTGGGTGGTGGCTATGCAAGAGGAGCTCAACAATTTCACGAGGAATGAGGTATGGCATTTAGTTCCACGTCCTAATCAAAATGTTGTAGGTACCAATGGGTATTCCGCAACGAAGCAAGATGAGCATGGTGTGGTGACAAGGAACAAAGCCCGACTTGTAGCCAAAGGTTATTCACAAGTCGAAGGTTTGGACTTTGATGAAACTTATGCACCCGTAGCTAGGCTTGAGTCAATTCGTATATTACTTGCCTATGCTACTTACCATGGCTTTAAGCTTTATCAAATGGACGTGAAAAGTTCCTTCCTCAATAGCCCTATCAAGGAAGAGGTCTATGTTGAGCAACCTCCTAGCTTTGAAGATAGTGAGTCCCCTAACCATGTATATAAACTCTCAAAGGCGCTTTATGGGCTCAAGCAAGCCCCAAGAGCATGGTATGAATGCCTGTGAGATTTTCTTATCACTAATGGCTTCAAAGTCGGAAAGGCCGATCCTACTCTCTTCACTAAAACTGTTGCAAAAGACTAGTTTATATGCCAAATTTATGTTGATGATATTATATTTGGGTCTACTAACAAGTCAACTTGTGAAGAGTTTAGTAGGATTATGATACAAAAATTTGAGATGTCGAAGATGTGGGAGTTGAAGTATTTCCTTGGATTCCAAATCAAGCAACTCCAAGAGGGAACCTTCATCAGCCAAACAAAGTACATACAAGATATACTTAAGAAGTTTGGAATGAAGAATGGCAAACCCATCAAGACACCCATGGGAACCAATGGGCATCACGACCTCGACACGGGAGGTAAATCCATAGATCAAAAGGTATACCAGTCAATGATAGGATCTTTACTTTACTTATGTGCATCTCGACTGGATATTGTGCTTTCTGTATGCATGTGTGCAAGATTTTAGGCAAATCCTAAGGAAGTTCACCTTAGGGCCGTAAAGAGAATCATGAGATATTTAGTTTACACTCCTAAGTTTGGGCTTTGGTACCCCAGGGGATGTATATTTGATTTAATTGGATATTTCGATGTCCATTATGCCGGATGTAAAATTGATAGAAAGAGCACATCAGAGACTTGTCAGTTTTTGGGAAGATCCTTGGTGTCATGGGCTTCAAAGAAACAAAACTCCGTAGCTCTTTCCACCGCCGAAGCCGAGTACATTGCCGCAGGACATTGTTGCGCGCAATTACTTTGGATGAGGCAAACCCTTAGGGACTAGGCTACAAATTAAGCAAAGTCCATCTCCTATGTGATAATGAGAGTGCAATCCACATGGTGGATAATCCCGTTGAACACAGTCGCACTAAGCACATAGATATCTAGTATCACTTTCTGAGAGATCACCAACAAAAGGGGGATATCGAAATTGCTTATGTTAACACCCACAACAATTAGCCGATATCTTTACCAAGCCACTAGATGAGAAAACCTTTAGCAAACTTAGAAATGAGCTAAATATACTTGATTCTCGGAATTTTGATTGAAACATTGCACACATAGCTATTTCATATACCTTTGATCATATCTCTTTCATTTGGTGCAAATGCATATTTCTTATTCTCCTTGTGCCAAGACTACGACTAATGTATTTTCAAGTGTATTTCTATACCAAGTCATAGATTGAAAGGGAAATGGAGTATTCGGCAAAGACAACTCTTCCACTCAACTCTAACGGTATCATTTACCCTTTGTCGGTATTCCACAAACTCTCAATGGTATGACTCTTCACTCATATTTACTTTACCATTCCACAAACTCTCAATGGTATGACTCTTCACTCATATTTACTTTACCATTTGGGAGACATTGTTAGGCCCCAAAGGGGGAGAAAATACTCATGGGCTCTCAAGTTCTCTGTTTTTTGGCGCTTAATGTCAAAGGGGAGAAAATATTAAGCCCAAAGCAAAAGGACCGCTCCACCATTTCAAAAAATTTGAAATAAAGTTTTAATTAGTAAAATTCAATTGGTGTATTTTCAATTAGTATCCAATTTACAACTGATATGTAAAAGTAAAATTTCAAATTGGTATCTATCTCAAAACCCTCTTGAAAACTAAGAGGAGAATTTCATTCACGGGAGCTTTCATATAGTCAAAGGAAAAGCATTTGAAACAGGGGGAGGAATTTCAAATCCTAAAAATGCTTCTTACAATCATATTTCTATACCTTTGACTATTTGCAAAAGTTTTTGAATAGATTTCAAAAGATTTGCAAAAACAAAACCAGTGGTGCAAATGTGGTCCAAAATATCAAATAAAAGAAAGGCAAACCATTCATTCTTAGTGATACTTTCAATTGGTTTAAATCCAAGTAGCCTATGCACAAATCTTCTCAAATGCAAACTAGTTACATCTCTACACTTCATATTTGCTTTGGTTTGTGTTGGCATAAATCATCAAAAAGGGGGAGATTGAAAGGGAAATAGGGTTAACCATTTCCTATAATAAATTTTGGTGGTTGATGATCAAACACAAACACATGGACTAACTAGTTTGTCTAGATATTATCTATTACAGGTGCATAAGGTTCAACACAAACCAATAAAGAAATCCGGTTAGGGACACAATAAAAATGGAGCAAAGAACTTGAGTGTGCTGAAAAATGGCGCACCGGACTGTCTGGTGTGCCACGGACAGAGTCCGGTGCACCAGGACCGTATAGACTTGAAGTAGCCACTCTCGGGAAAATGGAGACGCGCTCCGCTATAATTCACCGGACAGTCCAGTGTGCCACCGAACTGTCCGGTGAGCCGGCAGAGCAACGGCTCCCTGCTCATCCAATGGTCGACTGTGGAGATGTTAGAGCGAAACAGTGCTGCGCAGAAGTCAGAAGCACAGAAGTCAGAGGGCACCGGACTGTCCAGTGCAGCAAGACGATGAAGGCTCCAACGGTCAACCAGCTCTGAACCCTAATGGTTGTGCTGACGTGGCGCGCACCGGACAGTGCACAGTGGCTATCCGGTGGCGCACCGGACAGTCCGGCGCGCCAATCGCCAGCAGAATTCAGCCAATGGCTAGAAGTGGTTGGGAGGCTATAAATACCCCAACCACCTCATTCATATCCATCCAAGCATTTCTGAATTCTCATTCATTGCAAGAGTAAAAGCCCAACACTCCAAGACACAATCAAAGCAATCAATCCACTCAAAGCCCCAAAATCAACTCTAGCGCATTAGGGCTTGTGAGAGGATCACTTGTGTTCTTTGTTGTTCTTGTCGCTTGATTTGGCCTTTTTCTTTTCCCTTCTATTTCTCACGTGACTGTAATCGAAGCAAGAGACACCTAAGTGTGTGGTGGTCCTTGTGGGGTCTAAGTGACCCGAGAGATTAAGGAAAAGGCTCACTTGGTCTAAGTGACCGTTTGAGAAGGGAAAGGGTTGAAATAGACCCGGTCTTTGTGACCTCCTCAACGGGGACTAGGTTCTTTGGAACCAAACCTCGGTAAAACAAATCATCGTGTTCACTCGCCTTGATTCTTATTTGATTTGTTTTCCCCTCTCTAACGTTTCCTTGCTAGTGTGAATTTAAGTTGGCTCCCCATATGTCATCCGCAATCCTTGAGCAACTCCTAGCAAGAGATATTCTATTGGACTTGAATTCAATTATAATGCTAACCCCGACCTTAGTGTGTGTTTAAGTTTGTAAATTTCAGGTTTTGCTATTCACCCCTCTAGGCGACTTTTAGTTACTAAGTATCAGTAGATACGAACCCAAATAAGTAGTAGATCAAAATTAATAACAACACCCACAATGCAATGCATATGACAATTGAATTTAATTACATAAATTAATCATGTACGAGTCTTGAGCTGCTCATGACCGCGAGCACGGCTAGTATACCAGTTTTACACTTTGCAGAGGTGGTACCCTTTACCCACAAGTCATGTTACCATCTGCCACGGGGTTGTACGGACCCCATACACCTCTACCAAGGAAGCGAGGCAGGGTAACACTACGAGGCCTTTACAAAGTTCCACTAGCTTCCGAAAACCCGCTACAGTTTCTAGGAAGAGCAATGTAGGAATCCCTCGTCTGACCGCCATCGTAGCAAAATCAACCCGAGAACCTCCCTACACGCCTACTCCCCTACTGCCCTTGCCCCTTTCAGGCAAGGTAGTCTTCCACTAGCTTTCTAATTAGTCATCCAAGGGCGTCCCATTCCACCCTTGTGGTGGCACGTGTTTCTCAAGTTAAGCTCGATGTTCCAATTAATATAATGATCTTGTCATGAACAATAATTAAAACAACATTATAATTGGAACATGATCATAATGTAAATTAATCCCAAAACCATATAGAGCAATAGCAAAGACTACCAAAAGTTCAGGGGTAAACAAGGTGTAATGATGACCAAACTAGGGTGACCTATTGGGTCACATCAAAATTAAGCCTATGCATGACAAAATGGTTATAGAGAGCATTATTGGGTAAATAAAAGTGATCAAGTGCACAACTTGCCTGGGACTCAAGATTCTAGGTACCAACTTGCTCTTCAAGTGACTCGTAACCTCGTTGCTAGTCGTAGCTGAGAGCACCTAGAGGGGGGGGGTGAATAGGTGGTCCTGTAAAACTCAAAACTTAATGCCACAAAACTTGATTAGGAGTTAGCGCAATAATGCCAAGTGGCTAGAGAGGAGTCTTAGCAAAACATAATAACCACAAGAAGATCAACATAGGTAGACACAGTGGTTTATCCCGTGGTTCAGCCAAGTACAAAACTTGCCTACTTCCACGTTGTGGCGTCCCAACGGACGAGGGTTGCAATCAACCCCTCTCAAGCGGTCCAAAGACCCACTTGAATACCACGGTGTTTTGCTTAGCTTTACTATATCCCGCTCGCGAGGAATCTCCACAACTTGGAGCCTATCGCCCTTACACTTTGATGTTCACAAAGAAGCACGGAGTAAGGAAGGGATGAGCAATGCACACAAGACAGAAAATCTCAGTGACAACACGCACACAAGTCGCAACAAGAGCTCGCAACACCCGACGAGTTCACAACTCAAATAGAGCTCTAATTGCTATCACAAAGAATCAAATGCGCGGAATCGAGGTCTTGGTGCTTAGGAATGCTTGGTGTTTTCCTCCATGCGCCTAGGGGTCCCTTTTATAGCCCCAAGGCAGCTAGGAGCCATTGAGAGCATTCCAGGAAGGCAGATCTTGCCTTCTGTCGCCTGTCGCACCGGACAGTCTGGTGCACCACCGGACACTGTCCGGTGCAGATTTGTTTCCTTATTTGGCGAAGCCGACCGTTGCAGATTCAGAGCCATTGGCGCACCGGACACTGTCCGGTGCACACCGGACAGTCCGGTGCACACCGGACAGTCCGGTGCCCCAATGTGACCGTTGGCTCAACCACGCGTCATGCGCGGAATCCTCGGCCGACCGTTGGCCCGGCTGACCGTTGGCTCACCGGACAGTCCGGTGCACCACCGGATAGTCCGGTGATTTTTAGCCGTACGCCGTTAATCACTTCCCGAGAGCGATGACTTCGCCTGTGAACAGCTCACCGGACAGTCCGGTGCACACCGGACAGTCCGGCGATTTATAGCCGTACACCGCCGTCGAAATCCCGAGAGCAGCAAGTTTGCCAGAGCCAACCTGGCGCACCAGACATTGTCCGGTGCACCACCGGACACTGTCCGGTGCACCCAGACTGAGCAGACTTTGGCTGAACAAAGCCATCTCTTTTCCAACTTGATTTTTCCTGTTTCCAGCACTTAGACACAATACATTAGTCCATTAAACAGTGTACTAAGTCTAGAAACATACCTTTACTTTTGATTTGCACTTTGTCCATCACTTGGGATACCTTAACACTTAAGCACTTGTGTTGGCACTCAATCACCAAAATACTTAGAAATGGCCCAAGGGCACATTTCCCTTTCAATCTCCCCCTTTTTGGTGATTTATGCCAACACAATAAAAAGCAACTAAAAAAGTGCAACATCAAATACAAATGAAAACTCAAAATTCGATTCAAATTTGGCATATATGGATCACTCTTTGCCACCACTTGGTTTGTTTTTGCAAATCAAACTCAAATTCCTATTGTTGGGGGCCTTCGTCCTCCGAAGGTCCTCAAAAACATGATTTGACAATGTTTTCCAAGTGGATTATGTGAACAGGTATCTTCGGACTCAGAATTATGAACATGAAGTACGGACAGGACGAAGCCTGAACCAGACGAAGGACGAGCTGATTACCAAGCTCCACGAAGGATGTGCACAGCCGAAGCTGTGCGCAGGGAAGCTTCGTCGCGATAGCAGAGAGGGGAACCGACTTAAAGATGAAAAGACTACGTGGGCCTTGGCAGATTTCCATAAGTCATTAACAAATGTAATGGACATGGATGTAATTTTACGTGGGCTGCGTCCCGTGTCTATAAATAGATGAACAGTACTCCCGTACTGTTCACGCTGACTTGGCATTTGCTTTTTGCGTCACGCTTGTACTTTTTACCTTCTCTCAGGATCGAAGGTACATTTGTAATTTGAAATCATTTCTATTTTTCCATGTTAATAAAATAGAAATGATTCTATGAAGATGTTTATGTTATATTTCATGCTTCATATAAGTCCTTCGTCATTACTAGTTATATTTACGAAGGTACGTCTCTTGTGACCTTCGTCCGAAACTCATTATTTCCCGAAGGGGAATAATGTTCCAAAGGACGAAGGACTCTAACACTTAACACTTTTTATGTTGCCTTGTTCTTAACTCGAAGTATTTGAGAACAAGTCCCCAACATTGGCGCCCACCTCCGGTGAACTCACTTCCACTTCGAGCTTTTTGAACACCTTCGGAAGCTATAGACCTTCGCTATGGCGCCGAAGAAAGCTTCAGCGACTGGGGCTGCAGCACTGCAACGTGGACCTCAACCAGGAGACTGTCTCTCTTCGGGAGGCCCGAAGTCAGAAGAGGAAGGCCGTCAGCCCGACGCCTCAGGAGGATGAACTAGACCAGGAAATCAGGGATATGGAGATGCTTCATCAACAGGTGCAGAGGAAAAAGGAAAAGATGGCCAGGCTAGCTGAGCTGCAAAGGCAGATAGACGAGGCTTCTGAAGAAGTTCGTCATCTTACCCATGATGAGCAGAACCGAAGGCCTCAACAAAAAGACCTTCATCAGGAGGGCTTCTTCAACGAAGATGACTGGTATGACAATTTCCATCATGGAAATTTTGTTTTCGATGACGCCTCTCCTCTGTCCGCTGAGCTGCAGGCTACACCCTGGCCTCCATCCTATAAGCCACCCCAGCTTCCCATGTTCGACGGCCACTCAGACCCGAAGCAGTTCTTGATGAGCTACGAAGCAACAGTGTCTTCGTATGGGGGCAATGCTGCAGTCATGGCAAAGTCTTTCGTCATGGCCGTCAGGAGTGTTTGCTCAGACCTGGTATTCCTCCCTTCGACCAGGAACTATCACCTCATGGCAGAAGCTGAAGGATATGTTGTTAACCAGCTTTCAAGGATTTCAGACGAAGCCGGTCACTGCTCAAGCCTTGTTTCAGTGCACTCAGGATCATGAAGAATACCTTCAGGCGTATGTCAGAAGGTTCTTGCGTTTGAGGGCAGGCACCAACGGTGCCTAATGAAATTGTCATCGAAGCCATGATCAAGGGGCTTCGTCCTGGACCTGCAGCTCAATACTTGCTAGGAAGCCTCCTCAGACTCTGGAGAAGCTGCTCCAAAAGATGGACGAGTACATTCGTGCCGATAATGACTTTCGCCAAAGAAGGGAGGAGGCCTTCAGATTCTCTGAGATGACCAGGGGCTTCGGAGGAAGATTCTATCCGAGGCATGTCAGGTCCATCCACAACTCCACTCAAAATGATGATAAGGGGAGTCAGCAGAACAGGCCGCAGTGCTCCTCACAGGCTTCGGGGCAACAGCAAACTTTCTTCCGGCCACCAGCTCCAAGAGGCAGAGGCGCTAGGGGCTTCGGCGGGAGATTTGGAGATCAACCAAGGAGGATATTTTGCTTATTCTGTGGTGAAAACAAGGGCCATACCACCAGGATGTGCCATGTCACCATCCAGAAACAAAAGGAGCTAGCAGAAGCTGCAGCGCAACAGGGCCAGCCGAAGCAGGTCATGCATACTACTTCGTATCATCAGCCTTACATCCCGGAATACGTGGGCAACCACCCTGCAGTTTCCGTAGCTTCGGCGAGTCAACCTCAAGCTTCATGGCAACAGCCCCCGCCTCCACCTCCGCTGCAACAAGGCCAACAGCCAGAAGGGAGCCAATATGTTCCGCACCAAAGGGATCTCAGAGAGCAATCTGAAGCTCGCACAGTCAATATACTGTGCCAGAGTCGAAGCACATTTATTGACACATATCCTACTTTGATAGCAGTCTTTCCGTTTAAGTTCTATTTTCTGTGTAATAAAGAACATTTCAGTTTTCATATAGTAATTTCGTGGTTGGTTATGAGGAAAACCTATCTTCTCCACAGGCTTAAGTTGCTGAAGCTTAAAAATTTGCGGTAACAAGGAGGACCTTCGAATTATTAAAAATCCTTCGAAACAACAAAAAGTCGTTCTAAGGAACGCAGAGTAAGTTGCCGAAGTTACAAAAAGCCGTTCCAAAGGGAACGCAGTGTAAGTTTTTTTGCTCCAAAGACGTTCCTAAGGGAATGCAGAGCATACAGCGAAAAGTCAACGCTGATTCCGCCTAAGTAAAAGGCGAAGAAGCTCCAAAGACGTTCCTAAGGGAATGCAGAGCTTATACCGTCTAAGTAAAAGGCGAAGAAGCTCCAAAGACGTTCTGCAGAGCTTATAAAGATATTTTGTGTATCTTCGGAACAAACGTTTATAACATCACATCATTTTGCATAGCATAAGCATCATACATCATGTTGCTATGGCAAA